>JASTWQ010000780.1:0-74958 GCA_035220615.1 Leptothorax acervorum
AAACGCGTATCGTTCTTTAATAAATTGGTTTAGGTTTGGCTAGTTTTGAAAAATTGGGTATAAACCTTTTGTAAATCCTGCTAGACCGAGAAATTGTTTAATATTTTCGGCGTTTTGGGCCTAGGAAATTGTTTTACAGCTTCTAATTTTTAGGATCGGGTTTAATCCCATCTCTCTTATTACGTGTCCTAAATAGGTTACTTCTGATTTTAGGAATTCGCATTATCTGGCTCTGTAACGTCAAATTAGCTTCGCGGAGTCGTTCTATTAACAAATTAATTTACGTTCGTGTTTTCTAGTGAAGAAGCGGAGATGACGAACGTCATCCATGTAAATAAATATTCCTTTAATCCCGCTAATACACGATCCATTGTTCGTTGAAAAGTAGCAGGAGCGTTTTTAATCCAAATGGCATTCGCTCAAATTCGTAATGACCGTTAGGAGTTGTAAATGCAGTTTTGTGACTATCTGCGGGATCCATTTCTATTTGATGAAATCCGAGGCCAGATCGCATACGGTAAAATTACTTGCATTACCTAATTGGTCTCTAATATCGACGCTGTTAGGTATTGGGTAACCGTCGCCAATAGTTTTTCATTCAGAGATCGGAAATCTAAAACCATTCTCCAGCGTTTATTCCTTTCGAGTCTTCCTTTTTGGGTACAATCCAGATGAGCGTATTGTAAGGTGACTGAGAAGGTTTTATGATGCCTCCTTCTAGCGTTCTTTTACTTGTTTATTTATTTCTCCTTGTGGATTGCGGGAATCTGTATTGCCGCGTATTTATAGGTCGATCATTGTGTGTTGTATATGATGATGTCGCATTACATGAGTTGCTGTTAGCTTTCTCCAGGAATATGAAATCTGCTTGACTGTTGGAGATAAGTTTTATCACATTTCCCTTTCTTGGGCATTTAAGTGTTCTAAACGTAATAGTTCTGTAATTTCTGTGAGCCTGTCCTTTTTACGTTTCTCGGACAATACAAACATTCACTCGAAGTATTATTTATTAATGATATTCGTCTTTCTTTCCTTCCGATTCACGTTTGCGCTTCAAATGTCTATTATTTTTTGTGATTCAGCATCGTAGATGCTAAGATTTTGAAGACGGTTTATTTTTTTTATTAATACCATAAATCCTTTGACATTAGGATTATATGATTCTACTTTTCTACGAGTTCTCAATTGTAATATGAGAGGTATGATTTTGATCACTTTTTATGGGTATTCCAACCCTTGGAAAATTTTATTTCTTTCAAAGAATTTAAGGAGCTCTTATTTCTGGCTCTCTTAAACAAAATTCTGTCGTATTGCATCGTGAGGTTTGGTTACTTCCTCCACGCAATCGACGGGAGAATATACTAGAGGAGTTTGGAAACCTTCCTCTGCAATTCTAAGATTACCTTCTGGAGAGGGTTGGTAACTTCCCCCTCCACAGATTTTGGAATTGTTTAAATTTCAGGAGAGATTTGGTAGCTTCCCTCTCCAAGGATTTTGGAGTCTAGCATTCGGGGGAGGTTTGGAAACCTTCCTCGCGAATATCTAGATTAAGATTTTTATTTGACCTTTTATTTCTTCTTATAGTTTTATTCTTAGTTCTCCTTTTAATTCAATTTCGTTTTCATCTTCTTCACTATTATTCGAATTTGCATATTCGCACTTGTTTATTTTCATTATCAGTATTTGTTTGTATCTCATTTTTGTTGATTCATCAAGTGCTATGCAGTGAGTTTGGCCGTCTTCCGAGTTTTGCATATTTGCAAGTTTTTCTTGATTATCTCGCGCCTCTATATCTGATTCGTGATCGTCCAATAATTCATTTAGGGGTTTGAGGCGCAGGGTTGGTACCTGAACTTCCACTTCTTCATCCAAGGTACTTATGACATTTAATATGCTTTTCTGCGATGTTTTCTACTATAGTGTCTCCCAGATAAATTCCGTGAGCTACTTTCAATATCGGTATGTATCTATTTTTACTTCTGGATTTTATTATTACGTAAAATAATGATTCGGCCGTGGAGATGCTGTGATAGTTTCTGGTGAGAAGAAAGGCACGTTAATTCCTGATACATTCAAACATCCCTTAGCGTAATCTATTGCCGAGGAAGCCTGTTCAAAAAAATCGTTACCTAATATACCGGCTTGAGGAATTGGGAAATCATTAGACACTACAGGGAAGGCTACTTGTTCCCGAAAAGAAGTAAAATAACTTTCCGAGGGTGTAAACTGGGAAATTGTTTATCCCATTTAATTGTAAAATGTTAGTATAATCGACAGGTTTGACCTTAGGTATAAATTTTCTTATTAGGTTCGGCCCAGAACCTGTATCTAACATAAAGTTACATGTGGAGCTGTTTTACTGAGATTTGCCTGAACGGTCGGCACGCGCCTGTGGTTATCGAGGTTTACTGTTACAGGTCGTATTTCGACACGTTTTTATCTACTGGGTTTTTGTGATGTGGATGGGTGTGAGATCCGCTCGGACCCCTGTTGTACACCCGACTTCGAGGGTCCGCTGGAGTTTCCCTGATTATTTGTTTGCCTGCGATTATACTTGCAATGCGTAGCTTGCAATTTTCGAGGAGATGCCCTTCTTCTTACAAATAACGACAGAATAAAGAGTTTTTGATGCTGCGTTCGCTCTATTTTAGATCGGCAATCTTTGGCAAGGTGCCCGAAATTACTACAGATTTGGCAAGTAATTTTCGGCCTATTTTCTGTATTGCGTTGGTTCGTTTTGTTTCTTCCAGCAATTACTAGCCGAATGTCCGGTTTATCACACCATTGACAATTATAGAAGGCTTACTCTGGTATTGCTATTAATTCATTCTACACATTTTAGCGCTATGCCCGGATTTAGAGCATAATTGACAAATAACGTTACTTTCTCGTACAATGTTAACGGATTGACGGGTTGGGGATCACGCAATCGGCATTGGTCGGCGCTATGTCCGCGTTTCTTGCAAATCTGGCATATTAAAATTTCAGTCCCTAACGGGGTTTTATGTAAGGCTGTTGAGAGATTTGAGTTAATTTTCTGCAATTAAAGGCTGAATGTCCTTCCTTAGCAAATCTGACATATTTCTCGTGAACTGTTAACATTCGATGATCTTCTGGACCTCTACCCTGCCCTTGTCGTAAATCTGTCATGTCGCGTAGCTCTCTCTCTATCCGCAGGGCGTCGGCTACGGTCGCTTGGACGTCTAAATTTCTCGCTACTCTTTGTTCTAATTCTGGTTTTAATCCTCTGATAAAACATTTGCACATATCTTTTTCTAAAGATGCTTTAATATCTGACCGGGAAGGGCATTTCCTGAATTTTTATGCGCTTCCAATATCCGTTTTCCTAATATCTTTACTCGATTGCGTATGTAACTACGTCTTCCTCGTTCTTTGGTAAATACAACCCAGCTCTCCTTGCAACTGATAAATGTTTTTAAATGGGCCATAAATTTGTTCTAAGTATTTAGTTAATTGGGCTACAGTGTCGAAATCTTGGTCTTGTATAGTACGGCGCGCTTCACCTACAATTCGGGTTCTGATAATTTTTGTAAATTGAGACTCTGCCTTATCGGGCAGCATAGATTTTGCTTCCTGACATCCTTCGATAAAATATGTAAGGGGAATATTTTGGCCGTCAAAGAAAAGGGAACGGCTTCAACCGCGTATTTTAAGGTGGCGAACGGGTTAGGTGCGCCATTGTTTCTGTGATGTTTTTAGAATTAAACGAGGTATTATGTTCGATTAGATGTGTTAATAAAACTTTGTTCAAAGATTCGTACGAAGCAGGCTCAGGTGTACAGGCTAAATTTTCGGACTGATCTTCCGCAATTTCGGTAAGGTTCGGAGTGAAACTGATCTGTCTTGGAGTAGGTTGGAGTGGATCCAGAGGGAGTGGAGGTATATAGTGCTAAGGTAGCTGTTTAATTTTGCCTTGATTTTCAATAGCGTTTTGTAAAGATTATCGACTTCAGCCTTGTCGGATTTAGTTTAGACCTCGTACTCATACCTGTCTCGCAAAATCGCACAATTCATCCCGGACGAGCCCCAAAATTTAAGTTCTGTTACGTCCAAACCCCGGGAGTTCAATGAAAAGGAAACTGGGAAGCGAAGGAAAGGCTACCCAGAGGGGACGGGGTAAGGAGGACGTAAGAGAATATTAAAGTTATCTCGGGTCGCGCGAGGTAAACGCGTGCCTCGAGTCGAACGCACTTTTCGGAAGGCTCCAGTCGAGGGTCAACGCCGAAGGGACGCTATTACGCCTACTGCGAGCCGTGCGATCGTCGGTCCTGTTTCAGGTCAAGGATTATGCAATCCCTATTACCTGGGATCGGACGTGTACGATTTTGCGAGCGGGAAGGTTGGTGACGACGCGACCTCATATTAGACGCGTGATTTGGAAAGCCCTTGCATGGCGTTTTAATTTAATTTATGGTGACCATGCCTCCCGTTATCGCGCGTTCAATTGAATTTTCGTTGCCCGCTATCGCAAAGAATTTCCGTTGCCCCGCTTCGTGGAATTATTGGGACCACTTGGATCACAACAAATCCATTACTTGTTTAATTTATTAGGTTCGGGAAGTTTACTTATAACGAGCAACGGCTTGCATCCGTTTGCAAATGATAACCACCGTTTACGATTTTAATTCCACGAAAGGAAGAAATCACGTGGAGTCCACAGGACGTAACACTTTCGCAATATTAAACTTTTTCTTAGGCGCTACAGTATCCAATACATTTACTATACTGTTAACAAACCTCTCAGCCCTTGTATTTACATCTAACCCTTGACCTTGCTCAATTCTTTCCCCATTATACTGAGAAATTCATCTACATCAAACTTACTATAATCCCTGCCCCTAAATTCTTTATATTTATTACCTTTTAAATTTAAATTAAATTCAACTTGAGCCATGCATGGTCCGTTATTTTAGGTTTCTCATTCACCTGCACCTTTACTACCTATATATTAGAAAAAATTAAGTCTATAATCGTTGACTATCCTTTGTAACTCTCGTCGGATTATCAACATATTGCTTCATCCCTAAGTTTTGCATTACCGTTAGTAATTCTTTGAATATAATGAATCTACCGTTATATCAATATTAAAGTCTTCTATTACCATACAGTCATTTTTATTATTAAATTTTCTACTGTATCTTCCCAAAAACTCACAAACCACCATCCGACGCACTCGGCGAATGATACACTACGCTATCACACCCCTATAATATTCTCTCTCATTCTATCGCAAGTAAAGAGAGAGAGAGAGAGGAGAGAGAGAGAGAGAGAGAGAGAGAAGAGAGAGAGAGGAGAGGAGAGAGAGAGAGAGAGAGGGAGAGGGGGAGGGGGAGAGAGAGAGATTGATTGATTGATTGATTGAGTTTATTATGCCCAAGCCGAGGCTAAAGGGCAAAGATACAAATAACAAGAGACATAGTATGTAAACATAATAGTAGTCGAGTAGTAGAAAGAAAAGAAGAAGTTACATATATGTTGCAAACTATGTAAAACTTAAAACTAAAATATAAACTAAAGAAAAAAGCCAAGAACAATAATCCGCAACTTAACCTAAACTAAAGCAAGAAACCTATTAGTATGCGCAAATAACTAACCTAGACAATATATATATATAACGCCAGCAGACTAGAAGTCTGACTAGACGACGGTAACATTGCACAAAATGATTAACACAAGATGGCTAAGAGTATCAAATAGATTTTGATGCAAGTAAAAACAAGCGGAGAAGGTCTTTAAAGATGAAAAAGTGTCTGCTGATGTTATGCCGCTAGGAAGAGTATGCCAAAACGTATTGAAGAAAGGCGAAAGGAGTGCATGTACATAGTAGTTCTGCAAGTCGGAATGTGAAAAGATTGTGATGAGGTGGTAACAGGCGATCAGATCTTCTCAGAGAATGGGTCAAGAAGGGTGAAGAGCTCGCTCAGGTATGATGGAGAGTGTAGAAAAAGGATGCGATACATCTGACAACCCGAGAAAATATAACCTTCTATTTTCACCGAAAGCCATCTCAATCGAACGTCTATATGGCGAATATGCTCATCTCGTCTTAGATCAAAAATAATCTAATACAGCAGTTTACTAGTCTCTGCAGTTTGGTATTCAACTCGTTACTTAAGCCGTGGTAGACAAGACAAACAATAATCTATATGAGGCATAATCAAGGGTCATCACTAATTTAGTTCTTCAATTCGGTGGAAAGTGAATTTCTGTTGAATTTAGTTTATGCAGTGCATAATGGACCCTTTGCGAGACATTCAAACCGTGTTTCCTCCAAGAAAGAGTAGACGTAATACAACACCCAAGTTCCTCACTTCACTCACAAAAGGAAGAGGGACTTGGTTTACAATAATATGGCGGTAAAAGACTACAATCAATATCCTTAACATAAGCTTGACTGCCATAAATAATCACCTTGGATTTGGCCCAGGATTCAGTTGTTTAGACCCGTTAGACTCAGCATAATCAGAAATAGCATTCGCGTCCATAGAGATCAACTCCAAACCATGACAAATTTCGGTCGGAGAGCACGAGAGATTACACTGAATGTCTCAGCAAACATCATATGATGTGCATACAACAAGACGCGACCAATATCGTTGATAAATAGAGAGAATAAAAGTGGGCCAAGCACGGAGCCCTGAGGGACACCGGAGGACGTAGATAGCCAATCAAAGAAGTTAACCAGCATCATCGACCACGGCCTGAGAACGGCCGGTTAAGTAAGAAACATCCAAGTAAGGACAGCGTCCGAGAAACTCAATCTCCTTAAGCTGATGAGCAAGCGCAGATGTGAACCGTGTCAAATGCCTTACTAAAATCAAAGAGATCATGATTGTGATAAAGTCTATTGTCAATCCCCTCTTAATATCGTCGCAAACACGTAGAAGTGCAGACTGAGTGTTGTGACCCGGTTCGATATGCGGACTGCCTAGGATTCAAGATACCATGTTCAGTTAAGTAGTCAGTAATTTGTGAGGCGACGATCCTCTCAAGTATCTTAGAGAGTTCAGGCAGATTGGCTATCGGTCTCGTGTCGGACGGGGATAGAGGAATACGAATCTTCGAGAGAGGGCGGATAAGCGCTCGCTTCCACTGAGACGGAAAATACAGATGTTTCTAATGAGCGGTTAAATAGAGCAGTAAAGTACGTTGAAATCGTAGGCCAAGCAATACGCAAAATATAAAGCGGAATTCCATCAGAACCAGGACGCGTAAGAGTGAAGTGGTCCAACAGAAATGAGCTTAAAAATCATGCCAGGCGTTATGTCAGAGAAAACAAAACTCTGGGCGTTGAGATGGACGGGCAACCAGAGCAATGGCGGAAATAAAGTGAGCATACAAGCAAGGCGACTGAGCGTTAGAAACTGAGACGTTAAAATGAATTTAATTGATCAGGTGTAAAAAAACGTAAGGAGAAACTAAGGATGATTAACAAGACCCAACCGAGCCAGTTCTCTCCATAATTTACCAGGATCAGTGATGTTTTTAAGAGAATTGAATTGAAACTCGCTTTTGGCACGCCTTATATCAATATTAAGCCGATTACGAAAAAGTCTATAGGTGGCGTAACCGAGCAAACTATTAGAGCGCTTTGCCTGCTTGTATAGCTGATTACGCGTACAAATGCCTGGTTTTAAGTTCGACCGTGAGCCACCGTGCAGGGGGCCCCCCCGATAACAAATACCCGCTCAGGAGCAAAAACATCAAGCGACCTGAGCAAAGTGTCAGACAGCACCGCGAAGAGTCCCACAACACCAGAAACACTCGGCCAGTCACCAAGCCCGACACAACTACCATCAGTAATCCCTCGAATGCACGCCAGAAAATCAGTACTCTCAGTGATTAGACTGAAGATGTCACGAAACTCATCACCGTCAATGGCTCTATAACTGCGCCTTAAAATATTACGCTCAATCGGTAAGAACATACCGAGTGAAAGCGACAGCTCGATGAGATCGTGACCGGCTATGAACGGGCATTCGGATTTGGCAAACGTTACGATCTTTTCACCGTCATCCACCGCGAGAACATCCAGCCACGTGTCAGAAGTGGCAGTTGTGATGTGTAGCATTCGGAGGGTACAATAAACATTGAAATGCCCAACATAAGTTCGCGTAATACTTTGCCTCAAAACCTCGTCGAGAGGAGGTCACAGTTAAAGTCACCGCCAATTATTATGTTTTTATCTCGATGCGATACACTCGTAAGTGTATCAACCGAATTCGTGTAAAAGGAGACCTTTAGGTCTTCTGTAGACAGACGCGAATAAAACTGTCTCATTAGTAGGTGCACGGATTTTCGATAATGAGATATTCTGGAGAATTAATGTCAACACCCGTAGAAGCGGCTATAACTCTGACCTTCACGAATTTGGACAAAGCAGGCGACACCCACCCGCCTCGTCTACTCAAACGATCATTTCGGATTAAAAAATAGCCATCTAAGGCCACCAAAGCATCAGAAACGTCCGAATGCAGCCATGTTTCCGATACCCAAATGACATGAAATAAGTGAGTAGCAAAATGAACTCTAATTAAATCTATATGTCCCCCGAAGGGACGTTAGCATTAAATTGAGCTACGCGAAAATGAGCAGGCGAGACAGATTTACAATGTGTATCGGTTGACAACAGTTGGTCAGACAATAACTGGTAGGAACGTGCACGTCAAACGAGCTTTGCAAGATCAGCCTCAGAATTGACCTGAATAACAGGCTCACCATCAGAGTGTCTGACACGAATGCGACCCTCTTTTACCCAGATATATTATAAGACTTTTCTTTAACAACGCGTTTAGCTCGCTGCAACAAATCGTATTTTTCCTTGGGCAGAAACTCGTTCACTATGCACGCTCCGATCAGAGTCATTATCGCAAACATCCTTCTGCTTTAGCGTCTCGTCGTGCTCGCTTCCTGGAAATGACCGCATCGCGTACCGCACCAGAGGCCAAGGTAACTATAAAAGAATTAGTCGAAGAGACCGGTACGGTCCGGTCACTAGCTGCCACCGGCTGAGGCTTACGTATCACTGGTCTAACGTCAAGAATGTGACACGCTAGCTCGGGGACATCGAGAGTCGAGAATACGTTCTTAACACATGCAGAGGGGGTAATAGACATTGCCGCAGGCAACACCCGATATAATAAGCATATTCTCGCAAGAAGTCCGCGGTACGGAATGAGAACTTCGCCGATCACGACCCGAATCACGAACCTCATTCGCAAGAGCAACACACTTTTGCTCTAAGCTAGTAATACGTTGACTATTACGATCAACATCGTTCGCAAATAGAAGTCAACTGATCAATGCTTAATAGGCGTTTGAGCGTTTGAGCTCGCTATTAATACGCTGCTGAGCCTCGACAAAAGCGGAAAGTTCACTGTTGGTTCGCAGTGAGCTTCAACAAACGCAGAAAGTTCACTATTTGTCTGCTGCTGAGCTTTAACTGAAGCAGAAAGTTCACTATTTGTACGCTGCTGGGTATCAACAAAGTCGGAGAATCTTTTATCCGACGTCTTCAACTGCTCAATCAATTGACCGTAAAAGCTCACTGGTTGGAGACATCACTCCGAGACTTGATCTGAGATTGCGGTTGCGGCTGAGTAACAGTGATCGCAGGAGTGGCCATGTCAGCAGAATCTAAAGACGGTTTAACAATTTCCACAGCCGATGTTGGGGACAATGAAGCAGCCAACGCCTTACAACAATGGTCCGCGTATTTGGTCGTGGAGTACGGCTTGACACAATCACGATGAAAAGTCTTCTTACACTCACATTCAACCGAAGCAGTCGCAATCGTCTTTCTACACTTAATGCATTTATTGTACACACGCTCCATAAGCAATTTGTTGACCGCAGCAAAGAGCAGAACCAGAACAGTATACAGCGGTCCGATGGTAACAGATGGTAGCCCGTCTCGAAACCCACAGATGTCACCACATGCATGAATCGGATGGTAACTTATGCGCAAATCAGGTGTGAGAGATAGCAGCGTGCAGAAAAGAGAAAAGCAGGAGCATGCGCAAGATCCACAACAATCGAGATCCGATCAAGCAAAAGTGAGGTTAGGATCAGAAGCAAAATTTTCACTCCAAGATTGCCGGAACAGCAAGTCGCGAGACAGGAAAGATAATTTATCTATCCTGACAAGCAACGAAAGACCTGCTTGAACCTGCAACAAAATAGCCCGAAGGCAATTTACGGCAGAGACAAAGATTGCCGAAAGTCCAGAGCAGGCAACAGAGCAGCACGCGGTACTCACCAGAGAGAGAGAGAGAGAGAGAGAGAGGAGAGAGAGAGGAGAGAGGAAAAATAAAAATAATTTTATCTTTAGAGAGACGAGAGTGTAGAGAGAGAGATGAGAGAGAGAGAGAGGAGAGAGAGATTGATTGATTGATGATTTTTATTAAGCCCAAGCCTAAGCTAAAGGGCAAAGAAATAAAATCACAGTAACATATGTGTCATAGAGTGACAGTAAGATGTGTTGCAGAGTAATAGACTGTATGGAGACATCAAATCCGCGAAGTTAATAAGCAATTGATAGCATGACGTGATGGCTCCATATAACAACATAATGCGCCTCTCAACAACACATGCCACTTAGATCTTATAATACATCCTCATAACACAATGTGTCGTAAAGTAACAGTAATTAATCAATTATAATATGATATTGTAAGAATAATGAAAAACAATAATACATATTATGCTCTCTATCTCATGACGTGACAAGATCGCCAAGGACAACTTAATGTATAACTTAACAACTAACGGAACTAAAACTATTAATTACAAAAAGTAGATATGAAATCACAAATGTACAGACATAAGTTATACAGACTCAGATTCAGATGCCTGCAAAAATGAACGTAGAAGGATGTTAAAGAGGGATGCCGATGTAATGCTGCCTGGGAGAGAATGCCCAAAATATATGGAGGAAATATGGAAGGAATTCCTGTATGTGACTGTTCTGTGAGCAGGAAGGTGAAAGATTTGAGAAGAGGTAACATGTCGTTCTGACCTCCTAAGCTCCGGATCAGGTAGAGTAAAAAGCTCACGCAAATATGATGGGGAACGCATGTGAAGGATCCGGATACATCGAGCAGCCAAGAAAATAAAGCCTTCTGTTCTCGACTAAGAGCCAACCCAATCTTCGCCTAAACGGTGTAATGTGTACATCACGCCTCAGATTGAAGATAAATCGTATACCACAATTGACTAGCCTTTGAAGTTTAGTGTTTAGCTCACTGGTCAGACCGTGATACACTAAACAGCAGTAGTCAATATGAGGCAGGACCAAGGTGACAACAAGTTTAATTCTTAATGCAGTAGAAAAACTGTTTTTGTTGAACCTGAGTTTATACAACGCATGATGAACCTTACGTGAGACAAGCGAGATATGCTTCCTCCAAGAAAGGTTAGACGTGAAGACAACCCCCAAGTTCCTCACCTCAGTCACAAAAGGCAGGGGCATGTTATTTATAATGACAGGTGGTAGAAGGTCGAGATTAATATTACTAACATGTGCTTGACTACCAAATACCATAACGCTCGATTTCGCCGGATTGAGTTTGAGACCATTCAAGTCAGCGTAATCAAAGATGGCATTAGCATCTTTAGTAATCCGCTCAAGGCCCTGAAGGATGTAAGGCCGGCGGACACGAGTAGTAGATCTGAATATCATCAGCAAACATCATGTGATGCGAATAGAGCAAGACACGACCTATATCATTAACATAGAAGGAAACAAAGAAGGACCCAGCACAGAACCCTGAGGCACTCCCGATGACGTAAACAGCCAATCAGAAAGTTTACCAGCCTCATCCACCACCGCCTGAGATCGGCCAGTTAGATATGAGAAGATCCATGTCAGAGCTGCGTCGGAAAAACCAATTTCCTTTAGCTTTATAAGGAAGTCGAAGATGCGGGGACTGTGTCAAAAGCCTTACTGAAATCGAACAGTATCATAATTGTGACCAGCCCATCATCAATCCCCTTCTTTATATCATTGCAAACCCGCAAGAGAGCAGGACTGGGTGTTATAACCAGGGCGGTACGCAGACTGTCTAGGATTCAAGAGATCATGATCGTCCATATAGTGTGCAATCTGCGATGCCACTATCTTTTCGAGGATCTTCGACAGCTCAGGCAAATTGGCTATCGGCCTCGTGTCAGACGGAGACAACGGAATACGAACTTTAGAGTGAGGGCGGATCAGGGCACGCTTCCACTCCGACGGAAACATTGAAGTTTCCAACGAACTATTGAATAGCTCTATGAGCAATGGACCTACAACAGGCCAAGCAATCCGCAGAACAAACATCGGAATGCCATCTGAGCCTGATGCATAAGAGTGAAGCGGCCCGGCAGACATAAGCTTAAGGACCTCGCAAGGCGTTACCACAGAGAAATCAAACTCCGGATGCTGGATGGCCTAACAACGTGCGCAATAGATAAAGCGAAGTCCGCATATGTACACGGCGACTGAGCGTTGGATACAGAAGCAAAATGCGCGTTCAGCTGGTCAGACGTAAAAAAGTGTAAAGGAGAAACCAATGTTGATTTGACCAGTCCGAGACGCGCAAGTTCCCTCCATAGCTTAGCTGAGTCAGTGACATTGATAAGAGAGTTGAATTGGAACTCACTTTTGCACGTTTGATATCCACATTTAGCTGGTTTCGAAAAAGTCTATAGGTGGCATAGCCGAGCAAACTATTAGAGCGCTTCGCCTGTTTATACAGTCGGTTTCGTTCACGGAGCCGAGTCACGAGATCATCAGTGAGCCACTGCACAGGAGGCCTCCTGATTACAAATTCACGTGCCGGGGCACACACATCCAGTGCCTCAAGCAAGGTCCCCGACACCACCGCACAGAGCCCATCCACACTCGACCCATCACTCCGGCCGCCAGGTATATCATGGAGACCATCAGTGATTGCCCGAATGCACTCACGGAACGCGGAACCCCCCATGACTAACCGCAGACGATCCCGGAACTCGTCCCCGTCAATGCTCCTATAACTACGCCTTAAAATAGAACGCTTAAAAACTATGTTCGCATTAAGTGAGAGCGACAACTCTATAAGGTCATGACCGGCAATAAACGGGCTTTCAGATTTAACAAAAGTTCGGACCTTCTCGCTATCATCCACAGCCAAAACATCCAGCCACGAGTCGGCAGTAGCTGTATGGTACGTGGCATCAGAGTGCACAATACTCATTGATATGCTTGACATAAGTTCACGGAGGTGATTAGCTTCAAAACTCGTCGATAGAAGGTTACAATTTAAGTCTCCGCCAATGATGATATTCTTGTACAAATGTGAAACGCCAGTGAGCGTCTCGATAAATTCATGTAGGAGAAGACCTTTAGGTCTTCTATAGACTGACGCAAATAGTACAGCCTCATTGTTAGGAAGGCGGGTATCAATAATGAGGTACTCTGGAGCATTTTCTACTCCTGCGGAAACAGCAATAACCTTGACCTTCAACGAGTTATGAACATAGCAGGCAACTCCTCCACCACGCCTGCCCACACGATCATGACGAACTAAAAAGTAGCCGTCTAACGCCACTAGGTCATCAGAAACGTCAGCACGAAGCCACGTTTCAGATATGGAGATGACATGATAAAAGTTGGCATTAAAATGTAGTCTAACCAAATCGATATGACCGGGAAGGGAGTTGGCATTGAACTGTGCTACACGAAAATGAGACGAGCCCATGTCCAAGCCCCCACGAGCAACAGAAGCTGTCATGTGACCAGCCCGATCCAGTCAAACCAACTTAGCCAGGTCACCCTCAGAATCAATTTGGATGACAGGAGTGCCATCAGAGGATCTAACACATATATGATTTCCTCTCATCCAAACATGCTTATAGGACTTCTCCCTAGCGACGCGTTTCGTGTGCTGCAATAAGTCATGCGTGGCCTTTGGCAGCATCTCATTGATATACACATTCCTATCAGAGTCATTGCTACACACCTCTCGCTGCTTGAGCACACGTCTAGCGCGCTTTTTTGAAATTATTGCATCACGGACGGCACCAGAGGCTAAGGTGACCACAAGCGATCCTGCCTCACCAGCACTCGAGGAACGGTCCGGGGCCGCGACCGGCCGTGGTTTTCGTGCCATGGACCTAACCTCGAGAACGTGACATAAGAGATTCGGAATGTCAAGGACACTGAGTATGTTGCCGACTAGCTCAGACGGAGTAATCGACAACCCCGCCGGTACTCCGGAAATGACCAGCTTGTTCTTATCTTTATATCCAGCTCGTGGGACCGTTTGCGGGACAGACTGAGCAGACTTTAGCGCTTGGATGTCGCGCGCAAGAGAAGAACTTTCCTGCTCCAGCTTATCAATACGCAGAGTGTTTTGAGCTACTGTTTCCGCAATACAACTCAGCTTGCTCAGTTTGTCGTTGATCTCACTGTTTGTTCTCCGCTGATCCTCCATAAAAGCAGAGAGTCTCGCATCCGATCTCTTCAGTCCGTCACTGATCTCCTTGTTTGTCCTCCGCTGATCCTCCATAAAAACGGAGAGTCTTGCATTCGAATCTTTCATTTGCTCAAACAATTTCAGCAACAACTCGTTGGTTGTGGTGTCAATTTGTGAATTTGACTGCGATCGTGATTGAGTGCAAGTGCCCACAGGAGTAGCCATACTTGCAAAATCAAATGATCGCACCGTATCTTCCATCTCCGGTGTAGGAGGTGCATCTAGCGAAGCAGATAATGATATACAGCACTGATCCGCGTACTTACTCTCGGAATATAGCTTAATACAGCTAGGATGAAACACCCTCGTGCACTCGCACTCAACCAACTTAGTCGCAATCAATTTTTTGCACTTGGTGCACGGACGCTGCATGTCTATGGCAATCGCCACCGCTCAAAACTTAATACTATAGCACTTTTTCACATACAAAGTCAACGCAGTCAATTATCGAGATCAAATGTTCTTGATACATAGCCGGGAATCAAGCCAGAGAAGCCGCACAACGATCCCGTAGATGGTAGTCGTAGTTCGTCTAAGTCACCACAGATGTCACGACGTACATGCAGCCCACATAGTAACGAATGGTCACGTGAGAACCAGCCAGAAAACGCAATCAGCGGCGCATCACATGCGTACCAGCCTAAAGGTGGATAGACCAGAGAAGCACTGGCAGCAGGCGCACGCACATCCAAGATTCTCCCCACCCGGCAGGCAGAGAGCAGAGCAGTGTAGTAAGAACAGGTGGACGTGCACATGCGCACCGGCAAAATTCGTTCGGTGAACACAGCAGCCCAAGAGTTAGGTTAGGTTGCCGGTAGACTTTTCGCCAAAAAATAAGCCAAAGGTGACAAGCAGGCAGGAAATCAATTTATCACTCGTGATAAGCTATGAAAACTCTTATCTGCCTGCAACAAAAAATGCCCGAAGGCAGCTTGCGGCAGAGATATGTCTAATCTATGTAAGAGCAACCAACAGACATGCACGCTGTACTCACCGCAGGAGAGAGAGAGAGAGAGAGAGAGAGAGATTGATTGATTGATTGATTTGTTTATTATGCCCGAGCATAGGCTAAAGGGCAAAGATAGAACAATAGCAAAGTATACAATATAGTATAAAATAGTAGCAAAAGATAAATAATAGCAAAATATACAGCAAAGTTAAGAAACAGAAAGAGCTATATATATAAGTAGCAGAAAATATCATGATATGTAGCTTAAGAACTAATAGTTAACGTAGTAAAACAATGAAATACAATAGTAGTAAGAAATAGTACTAAAAATAAGTAACAGGAAATATCCAGATACGTAAAGCAAGAACTGATAAGTAGCGAAATATAAAGCTAAGAATGTAAAGCTTAAGAACTAAATTAAAATTACGCAACGCGTAATTTAGTTTAACTTAGTAATAAGTAGCAGGAAATATCCCGATACGCAAAGCAAGAACAAATAAGTAGCGAAATATACAGCTAAGAATGTAAAGCTAAGAATTTCGTTGAAAAGTGAAATTATCTGAAATACTGCTGAAGAATTATAAGTCAACGAAATTCAGTTATTGTGCTCTCTCGAACAAAAGAACGAGTATAACCACGTATATTAGACGAATGTAGAACTACTAGGCCTAAAACAATTGTAAAGTTAAACATAGAATGAAAAAGCTTATAAATCATTAAATATTTCATAGTGGTGAAAAAGAGAGGCCACATGTGCATGTGTAGAACTACATTAAACCAAAAGCGATTGTCACATTGAACGTAAAGTGAAAAAGCATGTAAATCATATTACATACAGGGTTTACCAAAAGTATGGAAACCCCTAAATATTTCGAAAACTACGCATTTTAGAAAAAAATGTTTTAGACAAAAGTTGTAGGGTTTCAAGTAACGCATTAAATAGTAATATTAGTGTGACTGCAAATAACTTTGTTAATGCCAGGTAAAAATAACTTTAAAACTTTTAAATGGAAACCCCTATTTTTAATTGCATATTCTTATAGCTTACCTCGAGAGCTTTTCAAAACACTATAATAAAGTATTTTTTTATTAACTATTTTTCAAGTTATGGAGCTTGAAAGCTACGATACTGCCGGCATCAGCGTTACCCAAGATGTACCGCGTGGAGGTTGCACGGTCGGATTTACACTAGCAGAGTTGTAAATAACAATACTTTTGTGATTGAAGTTCTTAATTACTAATTATATTACATAATTTTAATTTAAATTGAGTTTAAGTACAAATGTTTTTTGGAATTGTAATTAAAGTCGTTCAATTACAAATAGGTACATTTTGAAATTGTAATTAAACTCGAATTTTATTACAATTAAAAAGTTATGGCCAATCCTCTCCCCTCATTTTGGTTCCTCCTTGTGTCTTCCTATCCTATGGGGAAAGAGGGAGTGGGAGAGGGTCAGCGCGAGGGGCGGGAGAGGGAAAAGGCGATTGGGTCATTGGAGATGACCCTCTTAGGAAGAGTCCAATGGGATCCTCCAATGGCCTAATCGCCCTCTCCCTCCCCCACCATCGCGCTGACCCTCTCCCACTGGATCGACACTCCGAAAGGGTATAAAATACAAGCGCCAAGATGTTCAGTGTTTTTTTCTCGCGAATAATCACGTAGGTAGGGTGATAGCGTCCTAGAGCGCTCTCTGCTTCTGCCGAGGACTTTTTCTCTTTTTAATTCGCAAATTAATAAATTAAAAATTAAACGTTTGGCTAAAAATGGCTAATGAATTATCGGAGCGTGAAAGAATCACTATCCTAATGATGCGCGGATAGGGTGATAATGAACGATCGTTCACTGATGTCGTTCGATTATTTAATACCACGTATCCGAATCGTCAAATTAGTAAATCCACTGTTTTGGAAACTGTACGACGTTTTCAAGAAACTGGTAGTGTAAAAAGTCGCATTAGGTCTGGCAGGCCATCATCTGCAACTAATAACGACAAACAACTTGATGTTCTGCAGACTTTTATTGAAAATCCCCATACATCTGTTAATAGAGCAGCTCAAGCTCACGACATTGCTCCCATGTCCGTACACAGAATTTAAAAAAGAATAAATTACATCCATACAAACTGCAATACGTTCAAGAATTGCAAGACGGAGATGATGAGCGTCGTATACGCTTTTGTGCAAGAATGATGGACCGAATAGATGCCTCGCCCGACTTTCCTTATCAAATTGTTTTCACAGACGAGGCAACCTTTACATTGACGGGAGAAGTTAATAATCAAAATTTTCGTCTCTGGTCAGATGAAAATCCGAATTGGATGCGGGAAAGTCATACACAATACCCACAAAAAATAAATGTATGGTGCGGCATGATAGACGCTTATGTGATAGGGCCATTTTTTTTGGAGGACAACCTCAATGCTCATAGGTACGAGAGATTACTTGTAGATGAAATAATTCCAGCAATACAAAATATTTTTCCAAATAACTTTGGGCAAATATGGTTTCAGCATGATGGAGCTCCGCCTCATTTTGGTGCAGGGCCACGTCGAATTTTAAATGAAGTTTTCCCGCAAAGGTGGATAGGAAGAAGGAACCGAAATGAGGGTGGGGAAAGTTGGCCACCTAGGTCACCAGATCTAACTCCTCTTGATTATTACTTTTGGGGCTATCTGAAGAGTAAGGTTTACGAAACAAAACTTCAAAATATCCAAGAATTGAGGCAGCGAATAAGGGATGAAGCAGCCTTGATACCTGCTGAATCAAATCGTAGAGCTATTTCTGCGTTCTATCAAAGATTGGCATACTGTCAAGAAGTCCATGGAAACCACTTTCAGAATTTACTCTAAAACACTCAAACACACAAAAAAATGTAAATTAAGATTGTAAAATTTGTAATTTAGGAAAATGTAAATAATAATTATTCTTTTTACTTTTTTAATTGTAATAAAATTCGAGTTTAATTACAATTTCAAAATGTACCTATTTGTAATTGAACGACTGTAATTACAATTCCAAAAAACATTTGTACTTAAACTCAATTTAAATTAAAATTATGTAATATAATTAGTAATTAAGAACTTCAATCACAAAAGTATTGTTATTTACAACTCTGCTAGTGTAAATCCGACCGTGCAACCTCCACGCGGTACATCTTGGGTAACGCTGATGCCGGCAGTATCGTAGCTTACAAGCTCCATAACTTGAAAAATAGTTAATAAAAAAATACTTTATTATAGTGTTTTGAAAAGCTCTCGAGGTAAGCTATAAGAATATGCAATTAAAAATAGGGGTTTCCATTTAAAAATTTTAAAGTTATTCTTACCTGGCATTAACAAAGTTATTTGCAGTCACACTAATATTACTATTTAATGCGTTACTTGAAACCCTACAACTTTTGTCTAAAACATTTTTTTCTAAAATGCGTAGTTTTCGAAATATTTAGGGGTTTCCATACTTTTGGTAAACCCTGTATAGTGGTGAATAAGAGAGGTATGCATGCCGTCACAAATGTCAGAGTCAGCAAGATCGTCGGAAAAATATAAGTGAAGCCAGGTCGTGGAAGCTGAAGGAACACAGCCAGCATCAGCCGAGGGTCATTGAAGCCCCGCTAAATCAGCCTCAGAAGCAATCAATATGGGAGGCTGACCATGCACCTTCCGGACAAAAATCGTTCCGTTCGTGCACCATACATGCTTTAAAGATAACTGCCTGGCCTTAACTCGAGTCCGGCGCAACAATTTGTAAATATCCGTAGGAAGCAGTTCGTTTATATAAATTTGGCCAGGGAGATCATTAGAGAAAACATCACGGATAGTTAGTCGACGTTTGCGGCGCATAGCACTGAGAATATAGTCGCGAATCTGTTGAGACTTGAGTACTACAATTATAGATCGCTGTCTGACAGCAGTGACAGCACGATCGGAGACAGAAACAGTGCTAGGCGCCGCGCCACGCATCGCAGACATCGCAGACACGCCGCTACCCCCCCACGTCACGAGTCTCGAGAACATCAGAAACAAGCTGCGGTGTACCCAGCGCACGAAAAACACTAGAGACAAGCTGTACCGATGTGTCAGTCAGAGAACCCGGTATCCCGGAAATAATAATGTCCGATGTTCGCAAGACTCGAGACGCGGAAGGCTGCGGAAAAAGATGAGGACCACTCAGATCACTCTTTAAATCGCACTTTAGTTCGCTCTTTAATTCACTTTTTAATTCGCTTTTTAATACGCTCTTTAAACAGCGCACTTCATTCATAAGAGCAGCAGACTGCTGCTCCAACTCAGCAATACGCTGACTGTTGCGGTCGACACTTTTCGCTATGCTGTTTAGCTGGTTCAGTTTGTCGCTCAGTTCACTAAATCGCGCATCGGACGACTCAACAAACGCAGAGAATCGCGCCTCAGATGACTTTATCTGCTCGACAAGTTGACGTAAAAGCGCATTTGTTGTGTCATCACTCCTTAATTGTGGCATGATTGATGAGGTGACTACAGCGAGGAGTAGAACCAAATTGCAGAGCGGCAGTTCAGAGGGTAACAGTTGGTAGTGTGTATCAAAGCCCACAGATGTCGCCACATGAACAAGTCAGATGGTAATTCATGCGCAATCCCAAGATCAGGCGAAAGTGAGGTTAGAATGAGAAGTGAAATTGTACTCCAAGATATCCAGCACAGTAGTTGCAAGGAAAGAAAGATGAAATATCTATCTTAACAAGCAACGAAAAACCTGCTTAAGGGGATCCTGAACCCGTCTGTTTTACCGACAAAAGTCTCTACTCATACAGCGTCGCGTTAACTTGACAGAATTGTAAATGCTTCTCCAGGATTGCAGTACATACATCAATGATTCAGGGAAAATCTCATTTTATATGGAAAACGAGAAAAAGTTACGGAACTACAGATTTCCTTATTTTCATTTACCTCAATATGGCGTCTAGTTGGCAGACGGCCTGTCAATTCATCACAAGATGTGTTTCATATAAAAGATATACCGTTTGTACGAACGTGAAAATAAGTTTTCCTGAATTGCAAAACACGAAACAACATTATTGAACCCTTGAAATGAAGATTACAAGTCTAATAAAGCATACGATGTGTATGTGTGTCGTGCGTATGTGTGCGTGCAATAGGTGCTATTCTTGACTATCTCTGCGATGATGTCAATAATAGGGGACCTGTATACCGAAAAAATCCGTACTCATACAGCGTCGCGTTAACTTGACAGAATTGAAAATGCTTCTCCAGGATTGCAGTACATACATCAATGATTCAGGGAAAATCTTATTTTATATGTTTTCACGACTTGTCAACTCTAACCTTGGCGGTGTATCTATTCTAAAAAGCTGGAGCTGTGCGAAAATTTGTAGGGTTGTCGGTAATTTTGTCGGTAAAACAGCGACATCGTCGGAGTTCGGCCTTCGGTTCAGGATCCCCTTAAACCTGTAACAAAACGGCCCGAAGGCAGTTTACGGCAGAGATGGAGTTCGCCGAGAGCCAGAGCAATGAAACACAGCAACATGCGGTACTCACCGAGAGAGAGAGAGAGAGAGAGAGAGAGAGAGAGAGAGAGAGAGAGAGAGAGATTGATATTGATATATGTTTAATATGCCCAAGCAAGGCTAAGGGGCAAAACCAAATAACAAAGCAGTAACAAAATTGCAGCACTTAAAACTACTTATAATTAACGCAACTTAAACCTAATCAAATTAACTTAGAACTAATCGAATCGCAACTAAGACTAGCGCACTTAAACTAGAAAGCACCACACAGGCAAGAATAGACAAAACTAAAAGCAGAAAAAGAAATGACCCAATCACTCAGCTTTAGACGAATGCAAGAAGGTACTAAGAAGACTCTTAAAGGCAGGAAGGGAAGATGCTGATTTTATAACATCAGGAAGAGAATGCCAAAAGTATATTGACGAAAGCAGAAAAGAATTCCTGTATGCAGTGGTTCTATGAGCCGGAATGAAGAAACTTTGAGTGGCCAATGAAGCCAGACGGTTAGATCTCCTCAGTGACGGATCTGGAGCAGTGAATAGTTCCCGCAGATACATAGGCGAACTCATATAAAGAATACGATAAATCTGACATCCAAGAAAGTAGAGCCGTCTATTCTCAACGGTGAGCCACCCAAGTTGACGCCTATACGGAGTAATATGTTCATCATATTTTAGATTGAATATAAAGCGAATGCAGCTATTGACAAGACGTTGCAACTTGGTATTCAACTCACTACTCAGACCATGATACACAAGACAGCAGTAGTCAATGTGAGGCATGATGAGAGTGACCACAAGTTTTATTCTATGGCTGGTGGA
Organism: Leptothorax acervorum; assembly: GCA_035220615.1. Classification (NCBI taxonomy): domain Eukaryota; kingdom Metazoa; phylum Arthropoda; class Insecta; order Hymenoptera; family Formicidae; genus Leptothorax; species Leptothorax acervorum. The sequence goes on from JASTWQ010000780.1 coordinate 21,793, forward strand.
AAGAGAATTTTTATTGAACTTTAAATTGTGCAACGCAAAGTTAACTCTTTGTGAGACAAGCGAGATATGTTTAGTCCAAGAAAGATTGGACGTAAACATCACACCTAAGTTTCTCACCTCACTCACAAATGGAAGAGGAGTGCCATTCACGATAATAGGAGATAAACAGCTATAATCAATAGCATAGACATAAGCTTGGCTGCCAAAAATGATGACCTTGGACTTAGCTGGGTTGAGCATAAGTCCGTTCCTGTTAGCATAATCAAAAATAGCATTGGCAACTCTCGACATTAACTCCAACGCCAGGGGGAGATCAGCAGGTGAGCACTGACGGTAAATTTGAATATCATCAGCAAAAACCATATGGAACACATTAGAGAGTATATTACATATATCGTTAATAAACAATGAAAACAATAATGGGCCAAGCACAGAGCCCTGAGGAACGCCAGAAGAAGTGAAGATCCAATCTGAAAGATTGCCTGTATCATCAATAACAGATTGAGAACGCCCAGTTAGGTAGGAGAAGATCCAATTAAGAACCGCATCAGAGAAGCCAATCTCCTTAAGTTTAATAAGCAGTAGCAAATGAGGGACCGTGTCAAACGCCTTACTGAAGTCGAATAATATCATTATAGTCAAGAGTCCAACGTCAATTCCCTGTCTAATGTCATTGCAAACGCGCAGGAGTGCAGACTGCGTGCTGTAACCCACACGATATGCAGATTGCCTAGGATTTAAGATATTATATCGATTCAAGTACTCAACAATCTGCGAAGCCACTAATCTCTCAAGTAGTTTAGATAGCTCAGGTAGGTTCGCAATTGGTCTGGTGTCAGATGGAGACAAAGGTGTGCGGATCTTGGAGAGAGGGCGAATATATGCCTTCTTCCACTTAGATGGAAACAAAGCAGAGTCCAGTGAGCGGTTAAACAAAGATGTGATACAGGATGAAATAACCGGCCATGAAATACGGAGAGCATAAAGAGGAATACCATCGGAACCGGAGGCATGAGAGTGAATAGACTGGGTAGAAATAAACTTGAAAACAGATTGAGGAGAAATAGAAGAGAAAACAAACTCAGGACGATCAGAAGGACGATTTACGGAAGCAATGGCAGAAATGAAGTCGGAGTATAAGCAAGGAAGATGAGCATTGGAAACAGAGGAATAGTACGAGTTGAGCTGATTGGAAGTAAAGAAATGCAGAGGAGAAGTGTAAGATGACTTCGCAAGTCCAAGTCGTGCCAGTTCTCTCCAAAGTTTCGCCGGATTAGTAATGCTAACAAGAGACTTAAAGTAAAATTCACTCTTCGCATGTTTGATGTCAGCATTCAGCTGATTGCGGAAAAGTCGATACACAGCATAGCCTAACAAGTAGTTGGTACGTTTAACACGCTTATATAACCGGTTACGAGTATGTAAACGATCAACCAGTTCCCTAGTAAGCCATCTTACTGGAGGCTTCCTAACGACAAACTCACGCAAGGGAGCAAAGATGTCAAGTGCCCTTAATAAGTAATGAGACAGTACCTCACAAAATCCATCGACATCCGCATCACTAGACAGTCCCTCTATCGCGGCCCTCACCTCACCAGCTATAGATCCAAGAAATTCAGTGAACTCCGAACAATCCATGCGCCTATAATTGCGCCGAGATATGGCCAGATCGGATGTATGATTAGCATTAAGTGTTAAAGAAAGCGCAATGATATCATGCCCAGCGATAAAAGGGCTCGCAGATTTCTCGAATAATGACACCTTATCCGCATCATCCACCGCAAAAATGTCAAGCCATGTGTCAGAACAAGCTGTATGATGGGTAGGACCAGAGTCCACAATATGTAAGGACAAACTTGACATGATCTCTCGTAAGTACTGCGCTTCGGTATTCGTCGACACTAGATTGCAGTTTAGATCGCCGCTGATAATTATGTTCTTATAAAGATGTGAGAATCGAATAAATGACTCAACAAACTCATGTAGAAAGAGGCCCTTGGGTCTCCTATAAACAGACGCAAGAAGCACCGAATCGCCACTCGACAGACGCACTTCGACAAGAAGAAACTCAGGCTCATTAACGCATACATTACTAGAGGTAGCTAAAATCCTAGCCTTGAGTGATTTATGCACATAACATGCCCTCCACCACCAATCCGACTCACTCGATCATGACGGATAAGGAAGTAATCATCCAAGGCAACTAGTTCGTCTGAGACGTTAGCATTCAGCCATGTCTCAGAAACCGAGATTATATGATAGAAGTGATTATGGAAATAAGATCGAATAAAGTCGATATGACCGCGAAGAGAGTTCGCATTAAAATGTGCAATGTTGAAGTGCGAAGTTCGCGAAACCGGACGACGAAATGATACAGAGGATGGTGAGCGACCGAGAGAGAGAGAGAGAGAGAGAGAGAGAGAGAGAGAGAGAGAGAGAGAGAGAGAGAGAAAGAGAGAGAGCATTCATTTATTAACGCGCCCTGGGATTGTATCCCCTCAGGCGCACAAATAGATAAATCAGAAAATACCCTTCATAATAATAATTAATACCATGCGCTCTGTTTGCATAGGAGTATGAGTAAGCACGTGTGTGTGCATGTGTGTGTGTGCGCGCGCGCGCGTGTGTGTGCGTGTGTGTGTGTGTGTGTGTGTGTGCGTGTGTGCGTGCGTGCGTGTGTGTGTGTGTGTGTGTGTGTGTGTGTGTGTGTGTGTGTGTGTGTGTGTGTGTGTGTGTGTGTGAGTGTGTGTTATACAATAGCACAGTAAAAAATTTAGCATATTATCAGGCAGAGACAATCGCAATATAATTCAGCCAGAGTAAAAAAACGCAGAGATTACCAAAGTCAATATACAAAGCGCAGAGATTACCAGCATAACAGAGAGTACAAGATCACGCAGTAAAATCAAGCAAAGGAGGTTTCAGTATAGCTCAATTAGAATACCAAAGCTAACATGCCGGCATTATAAGAAAGTTAGCAAACTGCCACAAAAACGCAAGTACGCGTGCGCCCAACAACAAACCAGAGCAATCATGTGGTAATTCATTTATGTCATAGTGACCTGAAGTAAATATTTATATAATCTGCATTTAAATTCAGTAATGGTTTTTGCTCCTCGAATGTCAGATGGCAAGTCATTCCACAGCTTAGCCGCACTAAATTTAAAAGAGCGCCTGTAAAGCTCAGTTCTGCATGGAGGCAGAGAAAGAAGATCATCAGCCGCTCTAGTGCTCCTACTTGACACCGTTGATCTGAATGTTAGACCATTGTAGAGAATACCAGGTTGATGTGAAAGTATGATGCTGTATAGCTGACATCCTACAAAATAGCTTCGTCTCGCAGCCACCTTGAGCCAGCCCAGCTTTTGGTAATATGGCGTAATATGCTCATCTCGTCTAGCTCCAAACACGAATCTTACACAGGCATTCATAGTTCTATATAATCGTAAATTTTGTTCCTCTGTCATATCCGTATATGTCGCACAGCAATAATCCAACTGCGGGAAGATCAATGAGACAATCAATTTTATTTTTAACGCATTAGGCAACAAATGTTTTGATATCTTAAGCTGGTATAGCTTGGAACGTATTTTTCCAACAGTTTCAGTCACCTGCTTTTCCCAGGCCAGAGTACTGGTTACACGTACTCCAAGATATTTAACGTCACGGGTGAACTGAACCACCGCCTCATTTACTATGACATTCGGAAAACTGTCAAGCTCAATGGTATTAATGTATCGAGCTGTGCCAAAAATAATAGCCTGTGTCTTACTCGAGTTAAGCAGGAGCCCATTACATTCTGCCCACCGTACAATTGATTCGATGTCTTCATTTACCTCCAGGATACTATTACACAAGTATCGCGGCTCACAATGTAAGTAAATTTGAAGATCGTCCGCATAAAAGTTGTATTTACAATGCCGCAAGATGTTCTTCAGATCCGAAATATAGAGAGTAAACAAAAGCGGTCCCAGAACAGAACCCTGTGGTATTCCAACTCTAACATGCGCCAAAAGAGAGGTAACATCCTCGAACCTATCACAGACAGCTTGGGATCTATCAGTCAAATAAAAATTAATCCAACAGAGTACAGATTCTGAGAAACCCATGTTTCTGAGTTTATTAATAAGGATGTGACGCTGAACCCTGTCAAATGCTTCAGAAAAGTCGAAGAAAATGGAGACAGTGACCTTCCTACAGTCCGCCGCCTGCCTCACCTCATCCAACATCCTTATAATGCATGTCTGCGTTGACGAGTTTTTTCGATATGCAAATTGACATGGATCAAGCAAGTCATTGTCTTCCAAATATTGTATTATCTGCTCCGATACAATCCTTTCAAGAGTCTTTGAAATTGTTGGCAGGATAGATATAGGCCTGTAGTGCTGTGCCAACGTCGGATGCCTTACCTTAGGTATCGGAGTTATTAGTGCGGTCTTCCAAATCTTCGGTACAACTCCATGCATAAGAGAGAAGTTGAAAATATGCTCAACTACAGGCATCAAGCTAGGTAAAACCATTTTCATTAATTTCAATGATATTCCATCAGAACCGACTGCATTTGACTTAATCCTAGCCAAAGTTTTAGCTATATTTCTCGGCGTTGCATATGTAAAGTATAGTTTACTATCATCAAAGATCCTATCCGGTTGACTGGTCTCGCTGTCCTCATCCTGTGCCACCTGAACCGCATCATTCACAAACCATTTATTAAGCTCATTTACAGAGCAAGCAAGACATCTATCGGCCTCCTTGCCTGAATCAAACCAAGATGTCTTAATCTGCTCCATATGACAGCTGCGTTATCCTCTTGACTAAAAATGGACATATAATAAGTCTTCTTTGCCTCCCGCAAAAGAGAGGGAGAGGGAGAGGGAGAGGGAGAGGGAGAGGGGGAGAGAGAGAGAGAGAATTCATTAACTTATATTTTTCCATAATAAAATATTTAAACCACTTTAAAAAAAAACGCGTTAACAATAGAAATCTCATGGGTGACGAGGAAATCTATTGTCGCGATTTTACAAACGTCGGTTAAATTTAAACCTTAGTTTACTCAATATTCATCTCTTTCTAAGGGGGACAGTTAGACCATCTCAAGTCTCAATAATTAAAATTTCAAAAAATGATGTTTTAAGATAATAAAAAAGTGTACAAGTAGAAACTTGCACATTGCTTCCTCATAGTTTTTAAGTGTGCAAGTAGAAACTTGCACATTGCTTCCTCATAGCTTTTAAGTGTGCAAGTAGAAACTTGCACATTGCTTCCTCATAGCTTTTATGTGCGCAAGTAGAAACTTGCACATTGCTTCTCCATAGTTTTTAAGTGAGCAAGTAGAAACTTTCACATTGCTTTCTCATAGTTTTTAAGTGAGCAAGTAGAAACTTGCACATTGCTTTCTCATAATTTTTAATTGAGCAAGTAGAAACTTGCATATTGCTTTCTCATAGTTTTTAAGTGAGCAAGTAGAAACTTGCACATTGCTTTCTCATAATATTTAAGTGAGCAAGTAGAAACTTGCACATTGCTTTCTCATAGTTTTTAAGTGAGCAAGTAGAAACTTGCACATTGCTTTCTCATAGTTTTTAATTGTGCAAGTAGAAACTTACACATTGCTTCCTCATAGCTTTTAAGCGGCGTCTACAATGAGAATTTAAGGCGCAAGATTTAAGCTTTAATTTGTGACGTCATTTCCGTTCTTAAGGCTTTCAAGTCCTTACTTTAGCTTTAATCTTAAATTCTCAAACAAGAAGGTAAAATTTCATTTCTGAACGGTTAAAACTTACTGCTTACAATCGATCGCGCAATGTAAAATTAGAAGCGGATATACGCAAATGTCAAAATATTAACGGGATTACACTATGGAACCGAACGCGGATATTCATGATGTTGATATCATTGAGACAGAATATATTAATGATGAAATTCTAATTTCTCTTGTGAGAGAAAATTCAGTGCTATATATGAAAACACATAAAGATTACAAGAATAAGGAACTGATACTTGATATATGGAAAAGTATTGGGGAGACGCTTGGCTGCACAGGTTAGTATTAAAAACAATAAATGAATAAATAATTTAAAAAATTAAAAAGTTAAAAAAATAAAAATTAAAAAAGCAAAGTAGTAAAAGTTTGTTAATAGCAAACTTCTATTTTACATTCGGTGACATTAGGTGAGCAAGCAGAAGGGCGCTGGAATACTCTTTGCAATACATTTACCAAGAAGTTACGGGAAAAGAAGACAAGTCAACCCAGTGGTTTAGGATCTAAAATGACAAAAATTTGAATTTACTTTAAGCAAATGTCTTTCCTGACACCGCACATTGCACATAGAATGCAAGTACATAGTTATCTTTGGAGAATACTTTATTGCTTTGATAAAATATCAATATTTTTGCTGCAATCAGGTCGCGCAGCTCTATAGCAGATTCCCAGCAAGAAAAAAGTATGACATTAAAACAACCTGTATTCCCGAAGCTCGGATCTTAGCTCGCGGCGTGGTCAGGGTCGAGAAAAAGGCGCGGAGGGAAAAAGCGCTTACAATCGGGTTCTTTATCGAATATATTTATTAAATATAATTTATTAGTCAGACGAGGCGGCTGCCTCGGAATTATTCTTATATTTATAACAATGTCGCGTTTTTACAAGACTTTTGATCGCGTTTGACAAGATAAGTTAAATGCGAGCGCAAGGCGGGGCGTATTAGTACGCCGAGTTCGTATGATCGGCCCGCGGCGACAGTTGACGGAAGATGCGATCGATGGGCGCGGTCGATGGCCCGCGCGGGGCGGCGCGAAAAGTGAAAGTAATGCGTGTACGTGGGCGGCGCCTAATTTAGGAGATTTGCGGAAATGCCTTAGAACGGCGCGAGGCGTGTACGGCACGCGGAGCTATTAGATGTTTGTTACAATGGCGCGAGGCGTGTACAGCACGCGGGGCTGTTTAGACGAGCGCGTTGGAATGGCGCGTGGTATACGCGGCACGAGGATCTTGTCAAAAATGACAGGAAGCTACGTGTAACCGGGAACACCCGACTGGGAGGCGTACTCTCCTCCACAGTACACGTTGACGTCAACCGGGGACGCCCGGCAGGACAGAGCACGCTCTGTACGGTGCGCGTCGAGGAAAAAGACCACGGCCGGATACGCCCGGCGTACGGAGAACGCTCTGTACCGGACGTGGACATTTGCGTGAGATGAGCGGCGGTGCTGGTTACCGAGAACTCTCGGAGGAAACGAGTACTCTCAACCTCGCCAGCACGACCGGGGCTCAGAAAGGCGATGTCGACTTATGGGAACTCCCAAATAAAGACCGAGTACTCTCGACCTCGTCGGCACGGCTGGTAGCTTTTTTTTTTACGCAGGAGAAATCTTCAACTACTGGGATCCCTGGGACTAAAAGTCCCAGGTTTACCCAGTAGCCCCTTTCGGGGAAGACCCCCCCGGCCTCCGGGGAGAGGCATAAGCGGGGGGAGTGTGGGATTGTATAGCATGCACATCGCTCACGATACTGCATGCATACCCTGCCCACTAAAACTCCTGCGGATGTCCCTCATGGCGCTCGTTGTCATGGGGAGCCCCGGGAAACGCACTGATTCTTCCGGGGCCCCTCAGCGCCAGGCCCAGACTTGGGCGCCAACCCGGGAGACGCCGCCGGCGTCTCCCCCGGCTCCTCGGAGCCGCCTCCTGAAACCACCGCGGCGGAATGGGGGGACATCCACCCAGACCGCCGCCCCTCTAGCAGGGGTGGGTTATGCTGCGGGCGTGCGGTAAACCCCGCCCGCACGCCCGCTCCACCCCCGCGGTCACCCCTTTAGTTTTTTGGAGGGGGGACCCGTGCGTACGGCGTTGGCCGGCGTCGCCGACGGCAACGGCCTCCTCTCGTTCCGAGGGGGGGGGGGGCGAAGGGGGGAGAAGATACCTCTTGTGCGCATTAACTGTGCCTTTCTCCCCCTCCCGGCACTGTCATGTGCTGTCCCCCCCCGAAACTGGAATCGCGACGGGGGGGCCGCTCCTGGGCCTGCGCCGTCGTAAAAAATATCGCCGCCGCCGTGGTGGCGGCGGCGGTCTGCGGCCCGGACCCACCCCGTCGCTCCAGTTGCTGTCGCTGGAGGGGGGTGGTGCTTCCCCCCTCCTGACGCGTTCGGCTGCCTCCTTCTGCGACATGACTGCGCCGCAGAAGGAGACGAACGCCCTCCATTTGACCTCGCCCTCCTCTCCCCCGGTCACCGCCGCGGCGATGATGGTCGGGAGGGCGAGGTCGTCTCCTACACTTGCCCGGAGGCAGTGTGGAGAGATGGGCTCGGATTGTCGCGCATGCGCAGCAGAATAGTCAGGTTATGTTGGGGTTAGGTAGGGATTCCAGTAACGTATCTGGTACCATGATCGTATGACCGCAAGTTTTGGCGGAATCCGAATGATAGATAGGATGGTGCCGCAGGATAGGATAAAGGTAAGTGTAAGGTAATATTATGTACACACACTGAAAAAAGGTTTTGGTTATAATAACCAAGGCTTGGTGAAATAGTTTCAACTAAACGGTTTAGTAATTATGACAAAGTATTTGGTTAATATTTTGTCATAATCACTAAACCGTTTAGTTGAAACTATTTCACCAAGCCTTGGTTATTATAACTAAAACCTTTTTTCAGTGCATTAGTAATAGATTAATAAGCATGGCTAAGGAAGGAGCTGTTAAAAAAGTTAGTTAGAAAATTCCAGACATCGTGGTTAGATGAAGAGAACTTTAAAGGATGGCTAGCTCCCCATCCAACAGAAAATAAAGCTATCTGTACTTTTTGCAATATAACTATTACATGTTGCAAAACGAAATTAGTTCATCATTCGCAATCGGTTAAACACAGAGAAGAAGCACATCGTCATAACACTCATAACGTAGTTATTGAAAATAATGAAGAGACTGATTCACATATAAATAACGTTAAACGCGCGGAAATAATATTAGCAGCATTTTTTGCTGAGCACAATATAGCTTTTCAAATCGCGGATCATTTAATTCCACTATTGAAAAATATTTTTGTAGATTCTAAAATTGCATTAGATCTTTCACTCGGTCGACATAAGTGTAAAAATATAATTACAAAGGTAATCGCTAAGCGTGAAACACAAAAAGCGGTCAATGAATTACAGAAACGTAAATTTTCCATTTTAATCGACGAAAGCACTGATATCACCGATGAAAAAAATATGTGCGTTCTTGCCCGATATGTTTCGCCAACAACTAATAAAATTACGACTCAATTATTAGACTTAGTATATCTTGACGCAACGGATTGCTCAGCCAATAAACTGTTCGAAGCTTTTAAAGAACTTTTTAAAAACATGAAAATTCCTGTACACAATATAGTTTGAGTGGCAAGCGATAACGCAGCTGTAATGACAAGATGCAATAATTCTTTCATGTCGCGTTTAAAATTAGAAGTACCGAATGCAGTGTTATTATATTGTATTTACCATTCATCCGCGATTATAGCAAGTAAAGCATGTGCTAAGTTGCCGCATTCGTGCGAAAATTTAATTCGAGAAGGCTTTATATGTTTCGGGTGGTGCAAAGAAAAGTGCAAAATTGACTGAATTTCAGGAATTTTTCGATGTGGAAAGAAATAAGATCTTAAAATTATCAAGTACAAGATGGTTAGCGTTACACAAATGTATTGTTCGTTTACTTAAAAATTGGGAAGTCTTAAAACATTTTTTTATTGTTGCAGTAGTAGATGATAAGTCAAAATCCGCGGAAGTTATTTTAGAACAGTTAAATGACGACTCAATAAAAGCATATTTACTTTTTTTAAAATATTCATTAAATTTTTTTAATACTTTTAATGCCTTTTTCCAATCACGTCAGACTTTGATTCACGCCATATTTGAAAATAGTAATCGATTGATTTATGATATAGCTCAAAATTGTCTTTTGCCAGAGGCTTTACAAGACATTGTTAATATTAATATTGATGATCCAAATATTAGATTAAATGTAGATGATATACACTTAGGACCAGATTGCGAATGCTTTTTAAAGACATTGCCTTCCGAATGCACGCGAAACATAAAATCTCATTGCTTAGAGTTTTATATAACTGCACTTCGCGAAATGTTAAAACGTTTGCCATATAATGATGCATTTTTTAGACAATTAATGTTCCTACAGCCCAAGATTGCACTTTATCATGAGGGTAGAAATAACATTGCTGATTTAAATGTTCTTGCAACGCGTTTAGGATTCACAGATATTGATAAATTAGCCTTTGAGTGGAGTCTTCTACCCTCTACGCATAATGACGAAGAAAAAATCGAATTAGCACGTTTAGAAATAGATAATATGTGGGATAAAGTATTAAAATGTACAGATATTAATGGGGTGAAAATATTTCCAAATTTAGAGTTATTAGTCCATTCAGTTCTTTCTTTTCCCCATTCAAATGCCGAATCCGAACGCATTTTCTCCATAGTCACTGATGTCAAAAATAAAAAAAGGAATCGATTAGCAAATGCTACTATTTCCTCAATTTGTATTGTAAGATCTGCTTTTCAGGCTCAAGGAATTAATTGTTTTCAATTTAAAGTAGATAATGAACATATTAATTTACATTGTTCGCAAAATTTGTATGATAAAAGTTAGAAAGCATGTAATAGTTATAATGTAAATTTGTTGGCTTTTTCTGCAATCATTATTTTATTTTTTATTTTTTTTGTATTTTATATAATTAATATTTATTAATTTCTTATTATCGATGTCTGGTCTACAGGGTGTCACTTAATTCGCGCCCACTATTTACACAGTGATATTTCTCATGAAAAACTGAGTCAAAAAGTCCTGAATCATTTTTTTCGAATTATGCTTAGAAAAGTAGTTATTATTAATTAAAGATTAGCCAGTCAGTATCGCTTTTTAAACGGACGCACGTTCTTGAGCCGCGAATCTACTAGTACGCGTGAGCGAGCCGCCGCGCCGCCGCTCGCTCCGCCGCGCGCTCGGCCGCGCCGCAGCGGCCAGCGATGTTTCGTCGCCACGATCGTCCGTGTAAAGTTCAGCTACGAAATAATTAATAATTACTCTTTGCAATAAGCATGATATTTCCTACGCTAAAAGAATCTTTTCAGATTACAATTCGTTAGTTCAATTCAGATCTCGTCAAGATTTAACCGCGGCTGTAAGAAAACTGTAATCTTTTATGTAAAAATACACACACACACATAAATCATTTTACAAGTTGTTCTTTCTGTTGATAATATTGATCAATGTAATTAAGCTGTTCGACACAAGATAAGCAGAAATCATTAATGTCTCATGCAATCCGTCTTATGAGACGCACGTTCTATGAAATTTGCTTAGATTGTTTTGACATCTAGTCAACATTTCTGTTTATTTGACGAATATAAAATAACGGGTGATATTGCTTCGTTTCTTCTGAAAAATTTAAAAATAGAAAGTTTAGTCAATATGAGACCTAAATTTTAGAGAGTTGATACCTATGTCTTTAGTCCCATATCTTGAGTTTATTTACTGCCTTACAAGTAAACCTCAGGGAATGTCACACGTCAATTTGTCTCTAATTTTGTAGAGTTGTTTGTCATATCAGAGTATGAAAAAATCTGTCATTACTTTTAGCTTAAATTGATTTTTCTTATATTTTTTTAGTTTTACGCAAATAAGGGGAAAAGGATAAAATCAAAATCTAACGAAAATTTTTTAAAGTAGAGTCCTTTAAAATAAGAAAAATTATTAAATACGACAATTTTTTCGCGGAGATATGCTTATTTGAAATTACGCAAAATTTTGATATGAATTGAGTGTTGCAATATTTTTTTTTACATCAATGTAGATCCAGCAAATTCATGATTTATTTTATTTGGAAAGAGGGTTTTAACTCCAACCCCCCCAGAATCCGCCAGTGCAGTCTTAAATATCAATAATAATTAGATAATTGTTTTTAATACTTTTAAAATACCACTACAAATAATTATCAGCAACATTGCACAGATTCACAGAAATCACTCCCTCAATATCATATCAATCAGACGACTCTAAATAAGAACATTAGTACTAAGCTGTAATTGAACTCAAGATTTAAGACTAAAGACATATCAACTCTCTTAGAGGGGAACCAGTCTAACAGTTAATAAAAAAGGCTATTTTTAAAGATTTTTTAATGGTAAATTATTGTTTTTTTCCAATATCACTTTATTAACATCACAAAGTACATAATTTAAACTACTTTTATGAAATTTTTATTAAAAAAATTAATATTCATAGCTGCGATAGCCTAAGTCGCCTGAAAAAAATACGGGCGCATGCGTAGCGGACCAACGAAAGTTCTGAAATAAAAAACCAAGTATTTTCTTAAAATATGAGATAATTGCTACAGTTGTACGTACGGAATTTTTCATTAAGTAACTTGTTCTTGTAACGTTAAGAAACAAGTCAATTTTTCACCAATTTTTTAACCGTTTTTTTTTAAAGTTTGCCATTTTGTAACAAATTATTTTTTTTTAAATCCGTGTGTACAACTGAAGCTATTGTCTCATATTTTAAGAATACACTTGTTTTTTTATTTCAGAACTTCCGTTGGTCCGCTATGCATGCGCCCGCCCGTTCAACATAATAATTTTTTTAGCCGCTAACACTATTTTAGCTATTGTAGCTATAAATATAAAAATTTTTTAACAAAAATTTTACAAGAAGTAGTTCAAATTATGTACATTGTGATGTTAATAAAGTGATTTGAAAAAAAAGCAATTATTTCTCAGAAAAAAAATCATTAAAAATAGCTTTTTTCTTTAGTTGTTACACTGGTTTTCCTCCTTACATTTAGGTCTTATATTGGCTAAATTTTTTATTTTACTTGTAAGTAGTAAATGAACTCAAGATATGAGACTAAAGACATATCAACTCTTTTCGATTTTATATTGACTAAACTTTTTATTTTTAGATTTCCAGAAAAAACGAAGCAATATCACCTGTTATTTCATATTCGTCAAATAAACAGAAATATTGACTAGATGTCAAAACAATTATGTAAGCAAATTTCATAGAACGTGCGTATCATAAGACGGATTGCATGAGACATCAATGATTTCTGCTTATCTTGTGTCGAACAGCTTAATTACATTGGAATGATCAATATTATCAACAGAAAGAACAACTTGTAAAATGATTTGTGTGTGTGTGTGTATTTTTACATAAAAGATTACAGTTTTCTTACAGCCGCGGTTAAATCTTGACGAGATCTAAATTGAACTATTGAATTGCAATCTGAAAAGATGCTTTTAGCGTAGGAAATATCATGCTTATTGCAAAGAGTAATTATTAATTATTTCGTAGCTGAACTTTACACGGACGATCGTGGCGACGGAACATCACTGGCCGCTGCGGCGCGGCCGAGCGCGCGGCGGAGCGAGCGGCGGCGCGGCGGCTCGCTCACGCATACTAGTAGATGCACGGCTCACGAACGTGCGTCCGTTTAAAAAGCGATGCTGACTGGCTAATCTTTAATTAATAATAACTACTTTTCTAAGCATAATTCGAAAAAAATGATTCAGGACTTTTCGACTCAGTTTTTCATGAGAAATATCATTTTGTAAATAGTGGGCGCGAATTAAGTGACACCCTGTATAATAATGTTTAAATAGTATTATTTGTTAGTATTATTTACTATTGTATAAAATAACTATTCATAAAAATAAGTAAAATAAAACTTTATTATTCAAAATTCTTACAAGTGTGTTTTTATTGCGTTGTAAGTTACATTTTTAGAATAAAAATACATGTATGCAGAGGAAATAAAATTTAAATCAATACTAACTAAATGCAATTAACAATAACGAAAAGATTAATGAAAGTTAGGAAGATTAATGTTGTGACCTCTGAATGCTCGCTGGTATTGCCATGGTACTTGAGCCTCCCCTGTTTTGGTTACAAAATAATCCCGTAACACATTACGTTGTGTGTGTGCAGCAGCACTTGAGTTATTACTGGATAGCCGACTAATATTTTCCACCAGATCACTCTGTTCTCCGTGTCCTCGCCATGCTCCTCCCAAAAGCATTCCTTCTGCTGTTTCTCTGTCTACCAACTGTTGTGGACAGTACCTCCTGCGAGCTGGAGCAATTTCTCTTTCTTCTGTCATAACAAAATTGTGGAGACAGATCAAGGCCTTGACTAAGTGCTCAGCATTTTCTGGAGAACAATATAAGGGTCTTGTAAGGATCCGCCACCTCGACACCAGAATGCCAAAAGCATTTTCAATAACCCGTTGTGCTCGTGACATTCGGTAGCTGAACACCCTCTCCTTGTCGGTCAACTGGATAAGGGGATACGGGCGAAGCAGGTATTTCTTAAATGGGATAGCTTCATCACCTACAAGCGCATATTCCGTTGCTATTAATGTGCTAGGCAATTCTTTCTTTGGGGGCACATCAAGAGAGTTATTATCAAGAAGATGAGACATATCCGAGTGTGCCCAAACTCCACCATCACTGATATTGCCGAATTGTCTTATATCTACCATTGTAAACTTGTAACTTGCGTCACATACAGCCATCAAAACGAATGAAAAGTATTTCTTATAATTTGAATATCGACTGCCAGAATTTGGGGGACACTGAATACGGGTGTGTTTCCCATCCAATGCTCCAATGCAATTAAGGAATTGCCATTTTTGCATGAATTCATCAGCATAGATCTCTACAGTTCTTGCGTTAATTGTGCCAGATAACGAAACTGCAGCACGTCTCATATGATGCGGCACACTTCAGGTACAATCTGGTAGGCCGTTGATCTTCAAACTCTGAATTCAGCTTTCTTTGAATATATGCTGTCCCCATGAGCTAGGTACTTGATCAAAGTGGAAAAACACATTAAGGATACGTATTGAGCCAAAAGAAGATGTGCATTCCGTCTTTCTTCACTATTTTCTGGTCGCACCCACCATCTTCTGTTGTTCGATTACTAAATTTAAAAATTGAGAACAAAGTTGCAAAAAGATTAATAATTACTGCCAGTTGTCCATTGCGGTTGCGGTCGACTTGACTGTCGCAAACAATCCATGTTGCGACTTATTGACACTCGTCTAGCGACACTAACGACATGCTACAAAAATTCCTACGACACTACTACTTCTGACATACGACACAGCCTGTGCGACTATTGTAGATGAGGCTTTATGGAATGAGTTGAGTAATTGTCGTTTTGCATATCTTGTGTGTGATTTCGCGTTCGTACCGTTGTTATGTATTTCGCGGCCTATCGTGCATATCGGGTTTGGATGATTATTGCGATTGTCGTTTTGCGTTGATCAATTGTGATTATTCTGATTGTCGTTCCGTGTTCTTGTTGCGATTGTCGTTTCGCGTTGAGCGTGTCGGATAATCGTCGTCGCGTATTTTCGGAAGTCTTGTGCGTGCGTATTGTGTCGGACGTTGCGCGCGCGTGAAGAGAGCGCGACTTCCGCGTGCTCGGAGGATGCCGCGGTAACACGTCTCGCGGTGGGTCGCGCGCGTTTTGAAACCCTCGCGTGGGCCGTGGAAACGGCGCGATATGCAACGATATTGAATTCGACACGTCTTGCGAACTCGTCGTTTGCGTATTTGGCGCGTGCCGCGGTCATATATGTTATAATTGGCATACTTTGCGTATTAGTGTTCCTGCTGTAACTAGGCTGGGTTTGGGATGCAACGTACGACAGCTTCTTATTAAACTGAAAAATATATTTCTTAATATACATTACAAAACGTGTCGTGTGTCGCTAGGTAGAAACTCGAAGAGAGCGGAGAGAACGCTAACGGATTTAATGGCGCGCGCAGACAGTCAACTCAGTAAAAATAAAAAGTGTAATAGAGCAGCACTAGGTGTGCACGCAATACATGGTGAAAAACAAGAAACTTAAAACAATATATGGCGTTAATATTATAATCTAGTTACAACACTCCCCCTTAATCGAAGGACATCTAACGTTATATAAAAGCTATCAAAATTAACTCTTGTATTCTTTGGTGGAAAAAGGCTGTAATAACAAAAATATATTTATGTAATCTGTTCGCGCGCGAGCGAGATTTGTCGCGACGAACGTGAGATATGCCGGGATCGCTCAGAGAGAGCGAGAGGTGAGAGCGACGGAGCGAGGAAAGTGCGAGAGAGAAAGGTGATTTTGGAGCGAGATATGTTGGAGCGTGAACAATAAAGTCGTTGGATTGATTGAAGGTCAATTTGAAATTAACGTCTTTTGGTTGAACAATGTGTATCACATTTATTACTGCCACTGAAATTAACAGTTTATAACGGCGAGATGAGCGCGTTCACAAATGACTTGTCGGCGAAAAGACTTCGATGCACTACGAACTTGCACCGTTGATCGCGATCGCGTTCTCGTAGAATTGAGAAATTCGCACTTGACTTTCTCGCGAAGATTCTCGAACGTTCTCTGGGTTTAGCGACAACAGTAATTACGGCTCACAAAATGCTCGCTTCAAGGATAGAACTCGTCTGCTGTTTGTTTCGACGACGGCTATCGATCAGCCGAAAATTTGTCTCTTAAGGAGGGATTGACGTGACGCTCTTATTGGCGAACGATTCTGCGAACGCGTCGCACGCTCCTCGGAACGCGTGGGATATATCGAGACATTACTCGAGATTCGATATATCCCATAACGAGACGAGAGTCATGAATAAATTATTATGACGACATAAATCTTGAACATATAATAAAATCAACAAATACATTATTAGTCAATCCTGAACAAATCAAAACCGTGTTGATACATTTAATACCTATACTTCTATACTTTATGTAGCATCTTTTATTCCTATACCTATCAAGCAATTTTGGTGTTTAAGGCGTCCAAGATCTTTAGTAAGCACATCAGCGATCATATCTTTCGTACACATGTACTTGATGGCAATATTACTTTCTTGCACTTGCTCTCTGATAAAATGATACTTTAGCTTAATGTGCTTGACTCGTTTGTGAAATACGGGGTTGTGAGCCAATTTTTGCGCACTTTGATTGTCGTTGTAAATGAGAATAGTCTTCTTTTCTCTCAGCAATTCTGTGAAGAATCCTTGCAGATGAACTTCTTCCTTAGCTGCTTCCGACATAGCCACATATTCTGATTCCGTTGATGACATTGAAGTACATCTTTGCTTCTTACTTTCCCAGGAGATCGGTCTACCTCCATATTTAAATACGTAGCCTGTATACGACTTTCCTTCTTCTTGATCATTTGCATAATCCGCATCTACAAATCCTACTATATATCCTGTAGGTTTAAACATTATACCCAAGTTCTTGGTATTATTTAAGTAACGAAGTACTCTCTTTAGCATTTTCCATTTTATTTCAGTATGTTCAACGTTGTATTGACTGAGGAAACTTACTATAAATGCGAGATCTGGCCTGGTGTTTACCGCTAGATACATAAGCGATCCTACGTTTTGATAAGGAACATCTGTAAACTTCTTACTGGTATCTTTAGTTCCTTTCATACCAAGATTGACTGGAGTTGCAACTGGTTTGCTTTCAATCATTCCGAACTTATTTAGAATCTCCCTTATGTACTGCTTCTGATGAATGAATACTTCGCCTGTCTTCTTATTTTGTTCAATTGAGAATCCCAAAAATTGTTTGGCTTCACCTAAGTCTTTTATTTTAAACTTACTCTTAAGTTGATTCTTTAGTTTCGACTTCTCTCTTGAATTATTTGAAACAATGAAGAAGTCATCCACATAGACTCCACTCATTACTATTTTGTCTCCAATAACTTTAAAGTATACGCAAGGTTCATGACTTGACTGCTTGTATCCTAATTCTTGTAACACAGCGTGAACCTTTTTGTTCCATGAACGTGAAGCTTGCTTTAAACCGTAAATAGATTTGCTGAGTAAGCATACTTTATCCTCTTGTCCTGGTACCTTAAATCCTTCTGGTTGTTCCATGTATATTCGTTCTTCCAATTCTCTATTTAAAAAAGCTGTATCCACATCAAGATGATCCATGTCCATTCCACGTTTGACGGCTAATGCAATTAAAAAACGTAATGTAGAACTTCTTACTACGGGGGAAAAAGTTTCTTCATAGTCAATCCCCATGACTTGATTGAAACCTTTAGCTACTAGACGTGCTTTATACCTGCTGATTTTTCCCTCTTCATTCCTTTTAATTTTATAGATCCACTTGCAAGGAATTATCTTTTGATTTTTGGGTCTATCAACCAAAGTCCACGTCTTGTTATCTTTTAGTAACTGGATCTCTTGTTCTATTGCCAATTTCCATTTATCTTTGTCTATACTCTCCATAGCTTCTTTTACGGATTGTGGTTCTTCATTATCCTTGGACATAACTATTGACGAGGTATTTAATGAAATAGATAGTCTTTCGTTGAGCTGTGCTGCGGGTATGGATGGCATTCCGCCGATACTTTTAAAATCATGCATCTACATTGCCTCTAGAATTTTGTGGCTAATCTTTAACAAATCACTGAAAGATGGCATCTTTCCTACTCAGTAGAAGCAGTGCCTTGTTTCTCCAATTTTTAAAGGGGGTGACTGTCAAATAGTCTCCAATTATCGCCCCATCTGTAAACAAGGCGTAATCCCGAAAATCTTTGACTGTATTGTTGCCCGTAAACTCACCTTTCTTTGTAAAAATGTAATTATCAAGGAGCAGCATGGATTTGTGCCGGGTCGCTCTACGACCACAAATCTTGTTGAATACTTTAATTTCTTAACAACTGCTATTGAGAATGGATCCCAGGTGGACGCTGTTTACACTGACTTTAGGAAGGCCTTTGATACTGTTAACCATTCTATTTTCCTTTGTAAACTCCGTGCTCTTGGGTTCGGAAGCTCTCTCTTGCGTTGGATAGCATGTTTTCTCTCCAACAGGACTCAAGTCATAAAGTTTATCAACTGTCTCTCTAGGTGCATAACTGTAAAATCTGGTGTACCGCAGGGCTCTCATCTTGGTCCTCTCTTATTTATTTTATTTATCAATGACATTGCTCTGTTTATCAAATCTTGTAAATTTTTATTATATGCTGACGATCTTAAGATATATAGATTAAATAACGGTCCTGCGGATACACTTTTATTGCAGCGTGACTTATTTGGGATTGGTAGGTCTGGTGTAGAAGGAATTGTCTTCAGCTTAATATCTCCAAATGTTTTGTTATTCATTTTGCACGTAAATTAAACCCACTTTTATGTAACTACACTCTTGATGAGTTGCCCCTCCCGATTAAAAGTGACGCTTGCGATCTCGGAGTTATTTTCAGCGCTAACCTAACATTCAACAACCATATTCACTCGGTTGTCGCCTCTGCGTATAGAACACTGGGTTTCATTCTTTGCCGGGGCAAATTTTTTAATAATTTAACCGCTCTGAAATTACTGTATTGCGCCCTAGTTCGTCCTAAGATGGAGTACTGCTCGGTCGTTTGGTCTCCTTATTTTTATTGCTAGCGTACCTTAATTGAAAGAGTCCAGCATAAATTTTTACGTTTGGTTGCTTTTAGGTCAGGACTTATTAAGTTTTGTTAATCTGAATGTTCCTTCTAGAGACCTGAGGCAGTGCTCTATCTTTCATGTAGAGTATCATCGAACTTTGTACGGAGTAAACGTTTGCGTTTCCAGATTAATAATTACAGCAAACAGCTATTCGAATTCGCTTAATTTTATTAACGGTTCTATAGCGGCATTTAAAATTAAACTTTGTCGTCTACTCTCCTCGGCATAAAACGATTTCATGTTATTATATTTTATCTGTATTTTTGGCTATTTGCTTACGTAGCAAGCTGTCTTTGTTCCTTATTTTGAATAATGTACAATTTTTATTTCTTACCTACTGAATCTTTTGTATCAATTTGTCTGTTCTGTTAACTCACTGTATATTAGAGGGTTTTCCCGTAAATAAAGTAGATTATTATTATTAACAATACACGTGTGTAGTCTCATATAGCACGTAGTCGGAAATCTCTTTCTTCTTACGCTCTCTTTCTGGATATCTTCTCTCTTGATTATCCGAGTTGTCATTTTTAGCCGGTTGATCCTCTTCTTGTACGTCGCTATTTATAGACTGGAAAGAATCATTACTTTTATCTTCTGAGTTCAATTCTTCTTGTGCAATTTCTTTTTCAGGATATGCGGACACCAGTTGATTTAGTGAAACTACAGATTCAGTTGATTGGTCTGTGCTGTGAAACCTATCTAAGAAAACAACATCTTTTGATTCAATCAGCTTTTTAGGATAGCTTGGATCTCTTAGTCGGTATGCCGTGGGATTTTGTGAATATCCAAAAAAGATCCACTCCTTACTTTTAGCATCCAACTTCTTCCTTTCTTGTTTAGGAATATGAGCATAAACTCGACATCCAAAAACCTTTACATGACTGAGGTCAGGTCGTTCACCCGTCCATACTTCTGGGGTTTTACCAACTATTGACCTATGAGGGGACCTATTCTTTAAGTAAATCGCTCAAGTTCACGCATCTGACCAATAACCTTTAGGTAGCTTTGCATCTTGAAGCAGACATCTAGTTTTCTCAATAATAGAGCGGTTGGTTCTCTTAGCAATCCCATTCTGCTGAGGTGAATAAGGTATAGTCGTTTCATGCTTGATGCCTTGTTCTGCCAATTACTTCTGAAAGTTCTCATTAACATATTCGGTGCCGTTATCAGATCTGAGTGCCTTAATTTGTAGTCCCGTTTGATTTTTAACAAAAGCTTTATATTCGATAAACTTTTTGCTAGAACTTCCGTTTTTTATTTCAAAATATAACCAAATATTTTTCTCGAATAGTTGTCTACAAAAATAAGCAAATACCTTTTTCCATCAATAGATTCTATACTCATTGGACCGCATATATCCGAATGAATTAGGCCTAATTTTGTAGTAGCTCGCTTATAATCAATCTTCTTAAATGGACGTCTAGCTTGTTTTCCTTCAAGACAACTAACGCAGGTCTTATTACTATCTCCTGTAAATTTTACACCTGTAACTAAACCATTTTGCATTAATTTCTGTTAAGATATTCAATTTTTCCGCTTATCAATCCATATTGACCCACCATATTGATCCGCCATATTGATCCACCATATTGATCATGTACTATGAAACAATCACATGACTCTCTTTAGGAGTACATGCCTTTGTACCACATTGTATAATACCATCTATTCAATACGATCAAAGACTTCCTTCTGTCTCGTGTATCAATTAATAAAATAGGCATCGTGTGTTTAAACACTCAAACTCTTGTTTGTCACATACTTTTGAAAGTACTTCGAATAACCATTGGCGATATTCAACAGGTTATGCGCCCAGAAGCGTTTATTTGAGAAGTTAAAGCGTTCTTCGATTTTGAGGTTAAAGTCACCACGTGTTGAATATATTCAACAGAGACATGTCTGGTGTTACGATTAACGGGACTCGAATCGAGCCTTTATCAAAGGATAATTATGACACATGGAGGATGCAGATTGAGGCATTTTTGATAAAAGGTGACTTGTGGGAGTATGTCAACGGTGATACGGCTCTTCCAGTAGTAGCTTCAAATGCGGATGCAGCAGCTGTTACAGTCAATGCAGTGGCTCGAGGAATGTGGAAGAGAGCTGACAGGAAAGCTAGATCGGAGTTAATATTATTGATTCATCCTTCTCAACTTCCTCAGGTACGCAATTTGGAAACTTCTCGTGAAGTTTGGCTTAAATTAGAATCTATCTATGCGTCTCGAGGTCCAGCCAGAAAAGCAACACTTCTTAAGCAGTTAATTCTGCAACGTATGTCTGATGGCGAGGATGTCAGGGACCACATGGCCAAATTCTTTGATGTTGTTGATAAGTTGTCTGCCATGGAAGTCGAGATAAATGGTGATTTACTATCCATAATGCTTTTGTACAGCTTGCCACCTACCTTTGACAACTTCAGAGTCGCTGTTGAGTCACGAGCTTCCGTCTGTTGATGCTTTTGAGATTAAGATACTGGAGGAATATGATGTTCGAGCTCAATCATCTGTCGGTAATGTCGTTGGAGGACTGGCAGTAAAGCAAGGAGTGAAACCTCGTCCGAAACGGAAGAAGGTGAGAAGTAAAGATAAAGACTCATAGAATAAATCAAGCGGAATTTATTGTTACAAATGTGGTTTGCCTGGATACAAGTTTCCAAGTTGTCCAACCTGTAATAGCTCTGAAATGCCTGATAAATCCAAGAAGAACACTGTAGAGCCTGCAAATAAGCCTAGTGCCCATGCTGTGGATGATTCATACTTGGCTTGTCATACTGTTTTTCATGAGAGTCATCAGATTTCGAGCCACCCTACGAAGTCACGTGGTTGGATCCTGGATAGCGGATGTACAGCTCATTTGTGCGGAGATAAGAGTTTTTTTAATTCACTTGATTCGTCGAGGAGAGGCAGACTCAGTCTAGCGAGTGAAGCTTCAACTACTGTTGAAGGAAAGGGAGCAGTGAGAGTACCTGTTTCAAACACTCATAGATTAATTGAACTTTAAAATACTTTATTTGTTCCACATCTCAGAACCAATCTAATGTCTGTTGCAAAAATTGCAGATAAAGGTGGATCGGTAATTTTTAGAAATGATTCAGCCGTGGTTGTAGATCGAAAGGGGACAATTAAGATGGAGGCAGTACGTCAGGGCGACTTGTACATAATCAAAGAAGATAATGATTACGCTGGTATTTCAGAAGGATCTCAGACTACTTCTGCTGTCTGAATTTGGCACAATCATCTTGGAAATCTGAATGCTAAAGATTTGTTCAAGGTTATGACCGATCAAGGACTACCTTTACCATCGAAAGTAGAAGTTGATAGTTTGAAGCTGTGCACTCGCGACCGGGTATCGTTCGTTGAGCGCGGTGGGCTGGTATAGCCTTGTAAGAAGACCCGGCAGTCAAGGTAATTAGGATCGGTAGGATCGAGAAAACGACGTTTATTCGGATGTGCTGTGTATTGGGTATCGACTTTTATTCGTTCGTTACAACGGTACAAAAGCTTCTGAGCGCGAGCGGTATGTCAGCTGAATTTCGGAGCGGTCGCTAGAGCGCGCGAGGAGGGGGAAGATAGTTCGAGAAATAACGCGAGTATTTTCGAGAAACGGAGCTGGCTTTCGTGGAAATTCGAGGGAACTCCAGGCGCTGACAAGGTCTCGCGCGTAAACACGTGAAACGACAACACGGCGAGGAATGCGGGTCGATGATCGCAAGTTTCGCGATTCCCGAACATACCGCCCGCCTCGAATATTTATATTTGAAACGAGAATTAACACACAGTAATGTGCCGCATAATGTAAAATATAATACAGTTGTTGAATACGTGGATATATGGATACAAAAACTTAAATCTAAAGAACAGCGGAATCTTAAGTCTAAAGAAAATCTTACATCTAACAGCAAAATCTTAAATCTAATTGCGTTTATACATATTTACATTGGTTTGCCCGAAAGACGGAACGCATTACGGCCGTGAGCCGCCCGCCTTGACCGCTTCTCCTTCGGTTGCGGTATTTATGTCGATCGGCAAGAAACAAAGCTTGACGACGGGTCGCTTGTATTCGGAGCGCGCGGTTTTGACTGTGACGACGCGCGTCAGACCATCCTCCCCGGGATGACAAGCAATAATACGTCCAAGTTCCCAATGACTGGGGGGAGCGAGCGGATTACGCATTAGCACGATCCGACCGACGGTGGCCAGATTTTGAATGACACGCCACTTTGGGCGTTGTTGGAGCGTATGCAAATAATCGCCTACCCACGACCTCCAAAAACCTTCAGAAATTTGTTGCACTAATTGCCAACGCGAGAGCCGATTCTCGGTTATGTCGAGTACGCTCGGCTCCGGGATTGCGACAAGGTTGGCGCCGATCAAAAAATGACCGGGAGTAAGGGCGCGGTAGTCGTCGAGACTATCGGAGATTGATGTAATCGGTCGCGAATTTAGGCACGCTTCGACTCGGCATAATAGCGTGATCATCTCCTCGCATGTAAGCGTGTGAGATCCTATACATCGCTTTAAGTGGTATTTGACGCTACGTACTCCGGCCTCCCATAATCCGCCTAAACGTGGAGCCGCAAGAGGGAGGAAATGCCATGCTATTTGGTCGCCTGCTAATTTGTTAAGAAAATTTGGATCGCGCACGGCGGCGTTACAAGCGGCGGCGAGTTCTCTTTCGGCGCCCTGGAATGTCGTACCATTATCTGAGTACATGCTATGGGGAAGTCCGCGCCGAGCGACAAATCGGGTAAACGCCGCAAGGAAGGCCGCCGAGCTGTAATCGCTTACCAGCTCTAAATGAATAGCTTTCGTGGTCATACAAATAAATAAGGAGATGTAGGCCTTGTGAGCCTTATGCCCTCGTCCCTTTGCAGACCGCACGAGTATCGGTCCTGCATAATCGACTCCGGTATGCTCAAACGCGCGCGAAGATTGATTGACTCTGACGTCGGGTAAGTTGCCCATGAGCTCCGCCGGCACCATGGCCCTTTCGCGAGCGCATTTGACGCATCGGTATAGGACCGCCCGTACGGTTGCCCTTGCGCGCAAAAGCCAGAACTCGGTACGGAGATGAGCGAGGGTAATATGAGGGCCTCCGTGTAGGGTGTTATGGTGAGCGTGCGATATGATGCGAGATAATAACGGATGGGACGCTAGGACGATCGGATGTTTGGTTGACTCGGGAAGATCGGATTTTTGCAGTCGCCCTCCGACTCGTATCAGACCATCGGTGTCGAGATACGGATTAAGAGCGACAAGTGAGCTTGATTTAGATACGCGTTCGTTTTGTTTGAGACTCGCAGTCTCTTGTGGAAACAAGTCACCTTGAATGGTTTTGAGCCAAAAGATCTTGGCTGTTTGAATTTCGCGTGGAGTTAGTGCGAGCGATTGATTGACCTCAGCACCGGTTTTCGGTGTGGAATTGAGGCGAGAGCGAAGGATTCTTGTGAATCGCATAATATAGGCCGTTACGGTAAGCAGCTAAGACCATGAAGAATAGCGAGTCGCGAGATCCCATGGTTCAACACGTGCGACGCAAGCATGTATGACGACGCGGTTTTCGCTCGAGATTTCAGCTTCGGTTGGAGACGAGCTTGAGGTCGGCCAATGCTCAGGGGATTGTTTTAGCCAGGACGGCCCTGACCACCAAAGGGTGCAATCGGCAAGCTCGCCAGGGCGCAAACCGCGAGATGCGCAGTCAGCGGGATTGTCCGCCGTCGGAACATGATGCCAGATTGCTGCCGGTAGCAGACTTTGCGTCTTGGCGACTCGATTTGCGACGAAAACCTTCCATCGTGACGGAGGCTGTTTAAGCCACGCTAACACGATCCTTGAGTCGGTCCAACAGTGATGTTGGAGGTTTGGAATGTCGAGATTCGAAAGAACGAAGGACATTAAACGTGCTAGAAGCACCGCGCCGCGGAGCTCTAGTCGTGGCACGCTTAATGTTTTGATTGGAGCGACCTTCGATTTCGCGACGAGAATGCACACGGTAACGGGGCCGTTTCTCGGTACGAGACGGAGATATACGACCGCGGCGTAAGCCTTTGTTGACGCATCCGAGAACCCGTGAAGTTCACAATGAGCTATATTGGGACCGTAATTTGTCCAGCGAGGGATTGAAATGAGTTTGAGACGCGGCAATTGATTGTGATATTCGCGCCATTGTTCTAAGAAGTGATGGTTCAGCGAGGTGCCGTTCGATGTAACGCAAGAAGCGTTAAACACGACCCGAAGTTGCGTGGTAACGCTGCTTTCGCGAAAAACAGCGTGGTGCGGAATGTAATAAATTTGAGAGTTACTCGATTTTGCGTCGGTGTCATTAACCTTGGTCATGTGACCGAGCTTCTCGTATTCCTCGAGGAATTTGCGATATAACGCGGCTTTATTTGGCTCTCGAAGGAGTCGACGTTCCGCGCGGTATAAACTGGACAACGCGGTAGCGCGGGATTCACCAATGTCTATCGGGGGACCGTTTTTGAACGGTAACCGCACGACGTATCGTCCCTCCGGCGTGCGGGAGTGAGTGGCGGCAAAATGCTTTTCGCATTGTCGCTCTTCGGGACTTAAATGGTTTTCGTGAGGGACTTCTTCGATCTCCCAAAATTTATGAAGGTCGAGATCAAGGCTTTCGAGGATTGTTCCATGATTCGCATGAACGGAATCAAGGTGGAGGGATCGGGCGGAAGAAATCGGTCCGGAAATTATCCACCCGAGTGTCGTGTTCTGAGCGATGGGCTCGTTATCGGCTCTTTTACGGACGCCTTCTAGAATAAGCATGCCGTACAAATCGGCTCCGATTATTAAATCGATCGGATCAGAGCTCATGGGATTCTTATCCGCCAACGTCAAGTCAGAAATGTGCGCCCATTGGAGCGTCGATTGAGCGCGATTCGGTGCGTACTTTGACGGCGATTGAATTACGTACGCGGTAGTCGAGTATGCAGGTTTGTCGCCAAACGAAGGTGTTATGCGAATACGTGCGACGGAATGCGACAACGATTGCGAGTCTCCAATGCCGGTAATAGGTGTAGTTTGTTTTATTTTCGCGAGACGCAACCGTTGAACGATATTTCCGGAGATTAACGTCGCAACGGAACCTTGGTCGAGCAGAGCGCGGGCGTAAACAAAGTGACCTTGAGGCGAGTAAACACGCACTCGAGCGGTTGCTAAAAGTACGGTTGACTTCGGCATTATCGTCTTCGAAATTAAATGAGACGCGATCTCGTTATCGTTGTCGCTGTCTTTTGATGCGACGGTAGGAACGGATTCTACGCTGGGCGATTTTACATCGTCCGTGAAATGTAGTAGGGTGTGATGTCGCTTATGACAAGTTTTACAGGACCGCACGTTTTTACAATCCTTTAGCGAATGATTACGCCCAAAGCAGTTAATACAACGGTTTTCCCTTTTCACATACTCGTATCGCTGCGACGGAGTATATGCTAAGAACGACGCACATTGGTACAATAGGTGCGCGGATTTGCACATCGGGCACGCAAGGTTTGCAGCTGTTGTCGAATGGGAAGCGATCGATTTCGATTTCGACGACTTTTGCGAACCGTCGATGGTTTTCTCGGATTTCGAAGGCGAGATCGCCTCGAAAGCGCGGATACGCGATTCTAGAAATTTATCCAACTCGTTATAGGTGGGATAATCGACCGTTTCGCTCATCTGTAATTCCCATGCTTTCCGGGAAGATTTATCGAGCTTTTGCGAAATCAAAAAAACGAGGATATCGCTCCAAGTGTCGACGGGACGATCGAGGTTTTTAAGCGCTTGAACCGAGGTGTTTGCTTTGTCGCGCAAATTCTGAAGGTCTTTGAAGGTTTCGGACGCGATCTGTGGCAACGAAAATAACGTTTGCAGATGGCCGTTAATTAAACGACGTTTATTTTCATAACGCGACGAGATGAGGTTCCATGCCACAGTAAAATTCGCGTCGGTAATCGCGAGGTGGGTGAGCGCGCTACTTGCATCTCCCGATAAACTCGAGCATAAATAATGCATCCGATCTACATTCGATAAAGTTCTATTATCTATAATCATAGATTTAAAGCGATCGCGGAAGCTTTCCCAGCGGTCGAAAGATCCGTTGAAGGTCGGCAGGTTGATCCGCGGAAGCTGAGCCGTGGGACGGAGGATTGAATTTGAAGCGTGACTTACATTGAGGTCGACTTCGTCGTTGTCAGAAACCTTGGCCAGTACCTCGGACATGTAGTCCAGCGCTTCGTCAAACTGGTCCTCGCAGGCTTCAAACTGGTCATTGCAGTAATACGGCAGCTCCTCGGCGGTGCTCACGTCGAGGGATGCCCGGATCTTAGCGTCCAAGTCCCGCGAAGTCGAGAACTTCTCTTTGAGGGCTGCGATTCGGCTCTGCACCACCGCCTTCGTCATCTTGGCTTGACCCAATTTTTTGAAGTTAGATAGAGAGCGAGATATTGATCCCATCAATTGGCTCTGTTTTGCCAGGAGCTCGTCTTGTGATGATGCCATAGTGAACGGGTATCGTCACTGAGCACTCCGAAAGTCGTATGGTACGATTCGTCTTGACTCCGAATCCGGCTCGAAGGACCAAAAATGTGCACTCGCGACCGGGTATCGTTCGTTGAGCGCGGTGGGCTGGTATAGCCTTGTAAGAAGACCCGGCAGTCAAGGTAATTAGGATCGGTAGGATCGAGAAAACGACGTTTATTCGGATGTGCTGTGTATTGGGTATCGACTTTTATTCGTTCGTTACAACGGTACAAAAGCTTCTGAGCGCGAGCGGTATGTCAGCTGAATTTCGGAGCGGTCGCTAGAGCGCGCGAGGAGGGGGAAGATAGTTCGAGAAATAACGCGAGTATTTTCGAGAAACGGAGCTGGCTTTCGTGGAAATTCGAGGGAACTCCAGGCGCTGACAAGGTCCCGCGCGTAAACACGTGAAACGACAACACGGCGAGGAATGCGGGTCGATGATCGCAAGTTTCGCGATTCCCGAACAGAAGCGATGCGAAATCTGCCTAAAAGGGAAGATGACTGCTTTGCCATTCCCTAAAGGAAATCCTAAGTGCACAGAATTATTAAAAATAGTGCACAGCGACGTTGTTGGCCCTCTACGTGTACAGTCTCTAAACGGTGCTAGATGGTTTGTTACTTTTATAGACGAGAGCTCCAGATGGTGCGAGGTATATTTCCTCAAACAGAAAAGTGGAGTAACCGAGGCATTTAACATGTACAAAAATCTAGTGGAGAATCAGACTGGAATGAAGATAAAAGCCATGCAATCAGACAGAGGCAAGGAATATTGCAATACTGGATTGGAATCGCTGCTAGCAACCAATGGGATTGAACGGAGATATTCTGTTGCTCACACGCCGCAACAAAATGGCTTAGCGGAGCGCATGAATTGTACACTGTTGGACATGGCGCGATGCCTTTTAATCAAGTCTGGATTGCCTGCAAGATTTTGGTCTGACGCTATAGCAACAGTTTCTTATATAAGAAATCGCTGCCCGTCGAGTACTTTGAACGGTATGTCTCCGTATGAGAAGTGGACCGGCGATTCTCTGGACATTAGTCATTTAAGGACATTTGGAGCAGAAGTTTTTGTCCTTGATAAGACCCCTAACAAAGATAAGTTCGCGCCTAGGTCTATGAAGGGTATATTTATTGGTTATCCGCGTGACGAAGGGTTACAGAGTTTGGTTACCCAACGAGAAGAAGGCTGTAATTAGCAGAGATATTAAATTCTTGGAAGATTCACGTGTAGATTCAACTGATAATCAAGTTTGTGAGTTACTCCAAATACCTGTGTATTCAAAGGAAGTCTTGATAGATTCAAGTGCACCTCCAGATGAAGTAGATGATACTCTCTTTGTAAATCCAGGTGAAGAAGAGACCAATACACCTATTGAAGCTACACCGCAAGAACAGCAGGGAAGTGTGTTGAGAATACCATGTACGCCAATACAGAGAGAAACTCCAAATCAAGAGGACAATGCAGTTAGAGATGAGTTCTTTAAACGCGCTCCAGGTCGACCACGTTTATTACGTACTGGAAGATTAGGAAGACCCAGAAAGCTTTATAGAACAATTAGTACAATTGATCAGGACGATGATGGTTTGCCAGATGAAGTCGAAGTTGATGATGACGTCTTTGTTGAGTCACAATCTGACCCAGAAGCCAGTTTCGCTGGAGTTGTTGAGGTGTCCATTGACGATGCTTTGTCCAGTGATGAGAAAGCTGAATAGATCAATGCAATTGTAGCTGAAGTAGAAAGCTTAATTAAGAATGATACCTTTGAAATCATCAAGAAACAGGAAGATCAGAAGCCAATCGGATGTCGACTTGTGCTAACAAATAAACATAATTCAGATGAATCTATTGCTCGCCGAAAGGCTCGTATTGTTGCAAAAGGATATAGTCAAAAATATGGTATTGATTATCATCAGACCTTTGCACCTGTTGCTTGAATGGAATCCATCAGACTCTTGTTGGCTTTATCAGCAGAATATGATTTGAAGGTTTGGCAATTCGATGTTGTTACTGCTTTTTTGAATGGATATTTGGATGAAGAGGTAATTATGGACGTGTCGGATATGCGGAAGATCTCACTCGAAAGGTTAGTGACCGAGAAAGCCACCGACCCCGTTGTGACGAGACGAGCTGAGAGATTGTTGAGTGAATTAAAATCAGGTGGTAATGCCTGTAAACTCAATAAAGCTCTATACGGATTACGTCAAAAAGGCAGACAATGGAATAAACGCCTGGATAAAAAGTTGAAAAAGATTGGTTTACTTCCCACTAAAGGAGAACCATGTTTATATCAAGCACATCGAGATGGAAAGATATTGTTGCTGTTAATCTATGTAGACGACATTTTGATTGCTTCCGGTGATGATGACTGGCTGAGTGAGATGAAGCAACAATTAATGGACGAATTTCAGATAAAGGATCTTGGCTTGGCCAAAAGCTGTCTTGGCTTGGAAATTCATCAAAAGAAGAATGAAATAACCGTTTCTCAATGGTATATCCTTTCTGAGAAACGGTTATTTCATTCTTCTTTTGATGAATTTCCAAGCCAAGACAGCTTTTGGCCAAGCCAAGATCCTTTATCTGAAATTCGTCCATTAATTGTTGCTTCATCTTACTCACCCAGTCATCATCACTGGAAGCAATTAAAATGTCGTCTACATAGATTAACAGCAACAATATCTTTCCATCTCGATGTGCTTGATATAAACATGGTTCTCCTTTAGTGGGAAGTAAACCAATCTTTTTCAACTTTTTATCCAAACTTTTTATCCCGAGTATCCAATCAAGCTTTTGTTGGTTCTCTTATACGACAATCCGAGATCAAATGTACCGGCAAGGTATCTCAATACTCGCCTTGCGGAGATCAAATTTTCCTTACTAGGATTTGTAATAAATTGAGCCAATTTTGACACAGTGTTGGCTATGTCAGGTCTGGTACAAGTTGACAGGTACATAAGAGCACCTATCAACTCACGATAGGGGTAAGACTTCTTAATCGGGGTGGATAATTCTTTCTTTAGTCTCTTTGAGTTGATCTCTGAAGGGGTACTCACTGGATTAGAAGCTTCCATGCCATATCTTGTAAGTAAGTCAATGGTATATGATATGGCATGGAAGCTTCTAATCCAATGAGTACCCCTTCAGAGATCAACTCAAAGAGATTAAGGAAAGAATTATCCACCCCGATTAAGGAGTCTTACCCCTATCGTGAGTTGATAGGTGCTCTTATGTACCTGTCAACTTGTACCAGACCTGACATAGTCAACACTGTGTCAAAATTGGCTCAATTTATTACAAATCCTAGTAAGGAAAATTTGATCTCCGCAAGGCGAGTATTGAGATACCTTGCCGGTACATTTGATCTCGGATTGTCGTATAGGAGAACCAACAAAAGCTTGATTGGATACTCGGATGCTGACTGGGGTAGATGCAGTGTAGACAGACGATCTTATACGGGATATGCTTATCTGCTCGGAGACGGTGCCATTTCTTGGAAATCACAAAAGCAACGGACCGTTGCACTTTCGTCGACCGAGGCTGAGTACATCAACATGACATAGGCTGTTAAAGAAGGGATATTTCTGCAGAGTTTACTCAAGGAGTTAAATCTTTTTCAGATGGCTGATGTCACACTCTATGTTGATAATCGTGGAGCTCAATACCTGGCCAATGATCACATGTACCACCCACGAACAAAACATATCGACATAAGGTACCACTTCATAAGAGAAGTGATCGCAAATTGTCTCATGAAGCTGGAGTATGTACCTACAAATCAGATGGTGGCCGACTACCTCACCAAGGCTCCACCAAAGGATGGACATTGGAACTGTGCATGGGAATGCGGACTCACATGGATTTAAAAATTCCCTTTTTGTTTTGCTAAAAATTGTTAGTAGCGTTCAAATTGAGGGGGCGTGTTAAGATATTCAATTTTTCCGCTTATCAATCCATATTGACCCACCATATTGATCTGCCATATTGATCCACCATATTGATCATGTACTATGCAACAATTACATGACTCTCTCTAGGAGTACATGCCTTTGTACCACATTGTATAAGACCATTTATTCGATACGATCAAAGACTTCCTTCTGTCTCGTGTATCAATTAAGAGGTAATATCTAGTGGGAATTACAGAAGAGTGAAATCGATGTAGAAGGCCAGTTATATGGTGCCGGGATAGCAGAGTAAAGGTAAAAAAATCAAAAAGCCATTATCTTAAAAATTTCATGTAGTAAACACATTGTCAAACTTTAAACGCGTTTTTCTTGAAAAAACTTTTTCAAAAACGGCCGGCAGTAGAACTCGAGTAATTTTTATCCGATTGACTTGAAATTTTAGGTGTAGCTTCTTAGACAGATTATCTAGTGAAGTACATAGGATTTTTAAGATCGGTAAACAATTACAATTTTTATAAACAAATTAAGGCCGATTTTATGGTCAAAAAATCGATTTTTTTGTTAAAAGTGCTGCCAAATTTGTAAAAATCAATATTTCTTAATATCCGTATGTACTTCACTAGCTATACTCATGTAGATTATAAAAAAATTTTTTTCATTGTTCCACATAACTTCGTTGAAGACTTCTACTGCCGGCCGCGGAACGTCTTCAAAAAAGCTACTCTCTATCCGCGCTCTACTGAGCCGCCATTTTGTAGTAAAAATGAAAATAAAAAATGTTTTTTTGCACCTCAAGACAAGTGTAATAAACCCTCAAAACCTCACGTTGATCGCTTCATTAGCAAAGTCACAAAAAATTCACAAAAAACCCTCTGATTTTTAGCTTCCCACTAGGTATTACCCCTTAATAAAACAGGCATCGTGTGTTTAAACACTCAAACTCTTGTTTGTCACATACCTTTGAAACTACTTCCAATAACCACTGGCGATATTCAACAATTTCATTCCATATCGACATAAATGTCCTAATCTCTTATGCCAAAGATCTGCAGTAGAATTAGTTACAGTAGTATATGCACTTAAAGATCTATTAAAATCTAACCTATACATTCCTTTGTCATTAAACGCTGTTAATACCGCACCTCCAGATATCTCACAATCTTCTTTACGATATATGTTACATTCTTGTTCATTAAAAACAAAAATAAAACCCTTTTCAACTGTCTGACTTACAGATAACAAATTAGTATTTAAGTTAGGAACATGTACAACATCAGTTATTCCAGTAATAACTTTAATATTCTTAATAGAAAAGAAACCTACACCATTGCTACGTAACTTTTCATTATTCGCTATTGTAATTTCTATACCTTTACATACGTCTTCGCGATAGTTCTCTAGCCAATTTTTTTGACATGACATCTGAGCAGTTGATGCAGAATCCACGTACGACGCATCAGGATCAGGTTTATTTGAAGTATTACTTTCCATTGTAGCCTCATCTTTCATCTCAGACCGCTCGATGGTGAGTAGAGCAATTTCCCCTCGATTAACTAAAGTCCCGAAAGAGCCTGGAGTTACCATCATCGTGAGCAGTGCGTAGTCCTTCTTATTAGTGGATGAAGTTTGGTCCTTCTTCGGGCAATCTGGACTTTTATGTCCTGGTTGTTGACATGTATAGCAAGTAACAGGCTTCTTTTTATTATTGCCTTTCTTCAAACTTGTTGGCTTATTTTTATTTGCATTCGACGGCAGTTTCTTCTGGTTAGAATGCGTCTTCAATGCCAGAGCCGATTCATTTGCAGCTGGTTCACTTTCCTTTTTAGCAGCTTTGTTTAGAAGTCTAGATTTAACATCTGCTGCACCAATCTGTCTGTTAGAGTTTTCTAGTGCCATTACTTGGTGATCATCTTTTGATGGAAGTCCACCCAGTAGAATCGCGCCAACAGTTTTATCGTCTATCTCTTTTCCGATTTCAGCTAACTGTTGTACAGTCGACACAACCTCTGCTATGTAGGCATCCATGGTATTGAAATCGCCAAGCTGTAGACGATAAAGTCTCCGTTGCAGATTTAAGCGTCGTCCAAGGCCATTGTCTTCGTATGCTTGTCTGGGACATTCCCACATACATTTCGCTGTGATGCAGGTTCTTACATGAACTATAGCGGTATCGTCGAGTGTCAGCGATATTGCGGCAAGGGCCATCCCTTCTCAGCCTTAACCTCTTCTCTGGTTGCGTCTCCTTCAGGATATCCAGTAACAGCATGCCATAATCTTTCATGCATTAGATAGGCCTTTATCTTGAATTTCCATGTAGAATATCCTTCTCGATCAGAAAGAGACTTGATCAAAGCCGGTGGCAATACGCTTTGCGAGTCTCGTGAATCTCGTGATGTCGACGCATCGATCATTGTGAATTTTCCTTTTTAATAATTCACCAAGTCACAGGAACGGCTTTCTACTTAATACTTTTGACTGAATACGCCCTGGGCCCATAACTTATTGTAACTAGGCTGGGTTTGGGATGCAACGTACGACAGCTTCTTATTAGACTGAAAAATATATTTCTTAATATACGTTACAAAACGTGTCGTGTGTTGCTGGGTAGAAACTCGAAGAGAGAGAGCGCAAAGAACGCTAACGGATTTAACCCTTAAATGACACATGGGGTCCTGCGGACCCCAGACCTTTTCAATTATATATTTTTAAATGTTCCCGCCAAAAATGGAGCTCATAGCTCCATCTGATGATAGTTGAGTGATTGAACTACCCGTTTGTACACTTAGCAGTACTCAGTTTACTGGCAGCAGCTGTTTAGAGAAGTTTAAAGTAGCGGTGGGGTACTGCAGTACCCCTCCCTTACTGGCGGACCCTTAGTCCTGCGGACCCCACTCCATACGAACGATAATGTGTGACAATTTTTATATTGTTGAAATTGAAATTTTAACAATATAAGCATTTTATTCTCTTTTCTAAGGTTTGAACAACATTGAAAATAATTTTCATAACTAAATATCAAAAAATCAATGAGTAGGAGACATTTTTCATGCTGGGGTCTTTTATACCCCAGTGTGTCATTTACGTGATTTTTTTTAGGTGTGTTATTTAAGGGTTAATGGCGCGCGCAGACAGCCAACTCAGCAAAAATAAAAAGTGTAATAGATTAGCACTAGGTGTGCACGCAATACATGGTGAGAAACAAGAAACTTAAAACGATAGATGGCTTTAAGATTACAATCTAGTTACAACAGTTTCGATATTTGCATATTCGTCGCGTAATTCGCGTATTCGTGTCCTCGTATTGCGTACGGGATATGCGTCGCCATC
Organism: Leptothorax acervorum; assembly: GCA_035220615.1. NCBI lineage: Eukaryota > Metazoa > Arthropoda > Insecta > Hymenoptera > Formicidae > Leptothorax > Leptothorax acervorum. Next base: position 57,058 of record JASTWQ010000780.1, read on the forward strand.
GCGTATGGTTTTTGCGTACTAGCGTTCCTCTTTTTTTATTGTTTTTTTCTGCTACTTTTCCGAAATATGTATTATCTTGTTATTTTTCCGAAATACACATTATATTTTTTTATTATTATTTTATTGTTGCTTATATAAGAATCTCGTCCTGAGGCATATTATATTAGCGATTAAAATATTGAGACGTGGTGCGCGTAATCGCACTTGGCGCCCATATTTTGTGCATTTAAGCATTAGCATCTTATTATCATCTTTACCGTCGAACCACCGTCTGGGAATCTTTGGGACTTTCAAATAGTAGAATATAGGTACGAATTTGCGGCGGCGCCCCTTCGAGTGACAAGCTCGAAGGAAAACGGATCGCATAACATAAATCTTTTGTTAAGAAATAAAACTTTTATTAAATAAATAATATTAGACAGCACAAGTACGTTCTATGAACATTTATAGAATAATATCTGAGAATGTTTGAAAATTCCAAGAATATTCTCACATGATACTTCGGAGCACTTATGGACCTCCAATAGAACATTCAAAGTAGACAAAAAGTTATTTTTTGTAAACGTCCTATACATATTTTATAGAATATTCTTTTCTTCTTTCTTGTCGTATCTTCATGTCTGAAGAGTCGTGACATTATGGTCATGTACAGTGGCAAACCACCGTCTTCCAACAATGGCGGTCTTCCGCCTCTCGGAGATTCTTTTGCAATGGTTGGCCTGTGATATCCTTTACTTGATCCAGCCAGCGCGATGGAGAACGGCCTCTTGGTCTCTTCCCCTTAACTTTCCCCTGCACTATCAGTTTTTCTAGATTGTCCTGGTTTCTACGTGTGATGTGACCAAAGTATTGGAGAATTCGTCTGCGGCAAATAGTGGACAGCCGGTCGGTGATGTTCAGCTCATTAAGAATTGACACGTTCGTTCTTCTTGCCGTCCAAGGGATGCCCAGCATCCGTCTCCAGCACCACATCTCAAACGCATCTATGCGGTGCCTGTCCGCCGCCTTGATGGTCCATGCCTCCGCTCCGTATGAGAATATAGAGAACACCAGGGATCTCACCAGGGCTATCTGTGTGTTTATTGTTATTTGTTTGTCTACCCATATTCTCCTGAGGTTTGCCATGGCTGTTCGCGACATTGTTATACGCCTTCTTATCTCCGCTTCGCTTCCTCCTATGTTGGAGATTAAGGATCCCAAGTAGATAAACTCATTGACCGTTTCCATGTCTGGGCGTAAATTGTTCCGTTGTATCGTGTTGCCCCTGTCAATCACCATGAGTTTGGTCTTCTCCAGGTTGATATGTAGACCTACTTTATTGCTTTCTTTGGTAACTAATTCCAGCATTTTGGCCAGTTCCTCTTCGTTTTTCGCTATTAAGGTGGTGTCATCAGCGTATCGGAGATTATTCAGGTTTTTGCCGTTGATTATTATTCCCCCGTTGTTTCCTACCAGGGTGCGTCTCATTATATATTCGCCGTAGATGTTGAATAACCTGGGTGACATTATGCAGCCTGCCGTACCCCTTTATGCGTTTTAAAGGGTTTTGATTTTTTGTTCTCCAGCTTAATGACAGCCGCACTCTCCTCGTACAAATTGCTTATCAGGGTCACTAAATGATCCGGGACTCCCATCTCTCTTAGCACTTTCCATAGGTCTTTCCATCTTACACAGTCGAACGCTTTCTTGTAGTCTATGAAGCACAGGAACATGGGTGTATTAAATTCGCGTGATTTTTCTATCAGTTGACGGATGTTAAATATTTGATCTCTGGTTCCTCTGCCTTTAACGAATCCGGCTTGTTCAGAAGGAATTTGGTGAGACAGATACTGCTGCAATCTTCGATTATTCTAAGTAGTACCTTGCTGGCATGGGATATCAGAGATATTGTGCGATAGTTTTGGCACTTTCGTGTGGACCCCTTTTTATGGATGGGTATTACGGCAGATTTGGCCCAGTCCTTAGGCCACTGGCCCGATTGCCAGACTTTATTGCAAATGTCATGAATTATCCTGATGCCCTCGTCTCCTAACAACTTTATTTTTTCGGCGGAGACTTTGTCCAAGCCGGGTGCTTTATTTGGTTTAAGATGAGTTATGGCCTCTTCCACTTCACTTTTCAGTATTTGTGGTTCCCGCTCGTTTGTCACTTTTATCGCTTGTTCCTCGTTTTCTGCTACCGTATCTTTCTTGTACAGTTCTTCGCAGTACTGCCTCCAGCGTTCTACTATGTCTTTGCTTTCCCATAGAATCTTGTCGTTTTTGTCCTCGATGGCCGCTGTCCTTGGAGTGAATTTTCGTGTTAGTTCACGAACTTTCTTGTATAGATCGCGGGTGTCGTTGGAGTTTTGGTGCTCTTCGATTTCTCTGCAGATTTTCTTTATGTAATTATTTTTGTCTTGTCTGCATTCTCTTTGTATTCTTCTGCACAAAGCTTTATATGTATCCCTTGCTGCCTGTGTTTTTAGTCCTTTCTTTTTTAGTTCTTTCCGTTCCTCGATAGTGACGAGGGTGCGTTGCGTTATCAAGATTTTGTTGGATCTATTAGGGCGGTTTTTTCATTGGATTGTTTCCGAGGCTGTTTTAATAATCTTTTTGAGTTCTTCCCATTCTTGGTTCGGGTCTTGTGTGTTTATAATATCCGCTGTGTTGGTGGCCAATTTTTGCTGAACTTCTTGTTGGAATAGTTCCTTGTTAGCATCATTGATTGCCATTATTTTCTGTAGTTGGCGGATGTTTTTCAGACGAAGTCTGAACTTCATTACCAGTAGCTGGTGGTCAGTTCCGCACTCAGCACCGGGATAAGTTTTGCAGTTTAGGATGGAGGATTTCCATCGTGATCCGACCATGATGTAGTCTATTTGGTTCCTGTATCTGTCGCCGGGCGACCTCCATGTGTATAGTCTTCTGATATGATGTTGGAACAATGTGTTGGCTATTGTTAAGTTGTGTTCCTGGCAGAACTGAAGCATTCGGTCTCCTCGGTCATTTCTGGTCCCCATGCCAAAGCGTCCCAACACTTCTCTGAGTTGCTGGTCTATCACATTTGTACGTCCAATCTTCGCGTTCACATCCCCCATCACAACAAGAATTTCGCCTCTGGGAAGGTCGTTTATAGTATTTTCTAGCTGTTCGTAGAATGTTTCGATGGCTTCCTCTGTCGACTCCGCCGTTGGGGCATACACTTGTATAACGTTGATGTTCAGTGGGTGTGCATTGATTTTTAGTAAATATTAAAATCCTATCGCTGACCGCTTTGTACCCTAGGACCGATCTGTTAGTTGTACTGGAAAGTAGCAGAGCCACTCCGTTGCAACTCTCCGAGTTGTGGCCCGAGAAGTATATGGCATTGCCGGATGCAGTGCTGAAGTGTCCTTCCCCTCTCCAGTGTGTCTCGCTCAGTCCTACTATGTCCAGCTTGAGGGACTGGAACTCTCTTTCAACAATGAGCAGTTTCCCGTTTTGTAGGAAGCCCCGAGTGTTCCATGTGCCTATTTGGAGATTGTTGCGCAGGTTTACTCCGTTTCGTGTGGCATCATTCAAAGCAGCTCCCCCCGGAGATCCGATTGGGGAGCTATTTAGTCCTTCGGAAAATTTTACGCTAAATGAAGCCATAATGTTCTCTTGGGACAAATGATGAAGGTGGTTTCCCGTTTCCTTCCTTCATGTACCAACGGTTTAACGTCTCTTCCGAAAGACGGAGCCCAGTTTTCCCATTTGAGAGATTTCTCGCATGGGGGCGCAGTTTCTGGAAAAAATTCCAGTGTACTCAAGTGGGCTCGAACCCGGTTTCCCGGATTGCGAGTCTGGCGCTCTACCACTAGACCACACTGCGCTTGAATATTCTAATTACTTCAAAAGTCTAATAATATTCTATAAATATTATAAAAATTTTCTATGGATATTAAATAAAATTTCAGAAAACGTTTTGCGTATTTTTATAGAATCTCTTTGGAATATTTTATGAACACTGATCAGAGGATATAGGTAATAAAAGGGTACATCCAGGAGCACGACCACTCACTGAGTTGCTAAGTAGCAATTAAGTGTGATTGGTTGGATCCAAAAGTAAGAACCAAACATATTCTATTGCTACTTAGCAGCTCAGTGAGCGGTTTTGCTCCTAGATACACCTAAAGAAAAAATATAGATAAAAAAATATATATAATAAAACATAAAAAATTACGTCAGCACATTTAGATAATAGAAAATCATATCTCTAACATATTTATATAATAAACATAACATATCAGTACATTTAATAGAAAATTATATCTTTAAAATAATTTATGATATAAACGTAAAAAAGTATAAAGAAAACAAAAAAATAATACTTCAGTACAATATACAGGTACAACTTCACGATTTGATTAAAAAAAAAAAAAAAACATTTATCTATCACTGTTGCTGTTGTTTTTGAATTCTTTCTTTAGCTTTGACTAACCACATTTTTATGGTACTTTCAACTTCAAATGCCGTAGTACTTGTATGGAATTTTATTACAAATTCTGGAAAAAAATTAGAAAAAATTGTTTAATTGCAAAAACGAAATGACATTATTTTAGCAAAATTCTTGTTATAAATAGTATTATTATACATATATATTACATATATAAAAACTTTAAAATACTTAAATACTTACTATTATTTAGGAAATAATAAAAGTAGAAAATTTTCTTTTTTTTTGAATCCCAGCCAAGAATATTGTACAGCCAACTTATTAGAGAAAACTTTGCTCATTATACTTTTGACCATAATTTTAATATATATATATATATATGTTTCTCAAAATCTTGAAAGTTTTATCACCTTAAAAGTTTAATAAAGAGTAATAAGACTGCTAACTCTTTTATAATTAAACTACTACTACTACTACTTATATTATTATTATAATTTATCCTATTAACTTACATTTTGCTTCCTCATAGAGAAAGCTTTGGTTTCGTAAAAATAATTTTTTTTTAGTTGCTGCCAATGTGTTCACAATGTTCTAAAACGTCTCAAAATCGCAATTTTAAAAAATGTCCGTATGCGTGTATGTGTGTGTGTGTATGTGTATATGTGCCAAATTTACCGAAATTTCTATAACTTAAGAACTGATTAACCAAATCTTATAGAATTATATATGAAATAGGAGTAGAAGAGACTGAAAAATATAATGGAATTAGAAAAATTGCCAATATTATAAAACTGTAACCTTTAAAGACTATACCTTGTCTCAACCGCTTGAGACTTACTAAAAATTAATGTTTTTGGGCATTTTAGTATTAATTATTGGTTTTCTAATTTTGTTATATTCTTCAGTCTTTTTACCCCTATTTCATATATAATTCTTTAAGATTTGGTTGATTAGACCCAACTTTATAAGGCTTCTATGTATGTACGGATTCTCCGAAATTTCAAACGCCTGTAACTTAAGAACTGATCAACCAAATTTTAAAGAATTATATAAATAATAGGGGTAGAAAAGACTAAAGAATTTAATAGAATTAGAAAAAAGTGTGCAAGTAGAAACTTGCACATTGCTTTCTCATAGTTTTCAAGTGAGCAAGTAGAAACTTGCACAACGCTTTCTCATAATTTTTAAGTGAGCAAGTAGAAACTTGCACGTTGCTTTCTCATAATTTTTAAGAGAGCAAGTAGAAACTTGCATATTGCTTTCTCATAGTTTTTAAGTGCGCAAGTAGAAACTTGTACATTGCTTTCGCATAGTTTTTAAGTGAGCAAGTAGAAACTTGCACATTGCTTTCTCATAGTTTTTAAGTGTGCAAGTAGAAACTTGTACATTGCTTTCGCATAGTTTTTAAGTGAGCAAGTAGAAACTTGCACATTGCTTTCTCATAGTTTTTAGGTATACAAATTAGAAACTTGCACATTACTTAATCAACATTTTATTTTGTTTATAAAGCTTCTTCTATGATTGGTTGATCAGTTCTGAAGTTATAGAAATTTCGGTAAATTTAACACATACATACACACACACACATGCACAAATACACACATACACACACACATACACACATACATACACACACACATACACACATACGGACATTTTTTAAAATAGCGATTTTTCGACGTTTTAGAACATTCTGAACACATTGGCAGCGACAACTAAAAAAAAAATTTTTTACGAAAACAAAGCTTCCTCTATGAGGAAGCAAAATTGCCAATTTAATAAAAAAGTGTGCAAATTATAAACTTGCACATTTTGCTTCCTATGTACGAATTCCTCGAAATTTCAAACGTTTATATTTCAAAAACTAATCTACCAAATCTTAAAGCATTATGTATGAAATAGGGGTGGAAAAGACCTAACAATATAATAGAATTTTAAAAAAATTGCCAATATATTATAATAAAAAAATGTGCAAATTAGAAACTCTCACATTGCTTCTTATGTACAGACTCCCCAAAATTTCAAACGTCTGTATCTCAAGAACTAATCAACCAAATCTTAAAGAATTATATATGAAATAGTGGTAGAAAAGACCTAAGAATACAATAGAATTAGAAAAACTGGCCAATATAATAAAAAAGTGTACAAATTAAAAATTTGCACATTGCTTTCTATGCACGGATTCCCCACAATTTCAAACGTTTGTATCTCAAGAATTAGTCAACCAAATCTTAAAGAATTATATATGAAATAGGGGTAGGAAAGATCTAAAAATATAATAGAATTCGAAAAAAATTGCCAATATAATAAAAAAGTGTGCAAATTAGAAACTTGCACATTGTCCTATGTACAGATCCCCGAAATTTTAAAAGGCTATAACTCAAGAACAAATTAACCAAATATTAAAGAATAGTATACAAAATAAGGGTAGAAAAGACTGAAGAATATAATAGAATTAGAAAAATTGCCAATATAAAACTTTAACCTTTAAGGACTATCCCTTAAGTCTCAACCGCTTGAGACTTTTTAAAAATTGATGTTTTTGGACAAATTAATATTAATTATTGTTGTAACTTTTCTAATTCTATTCTTCAGTCTTTTCTACCCCTATTTCATATACAGGGTTTACCAAAAGTATGGAAACCCCTAATATTTCGAAAACTACGCATTTTAGAAAAAAATGTTTTAGACAAAAGTTGTAGGGTTTCAAGTAACGCATTAAATAGTAATATTAGTGTGACTACAAATAACTTTATTAATGCCAAGTAAAAATAATTTTAAAATTTTTAAATGAAAACCCCTATTTTTGATTGCATATACTTATAGCTTACCTCGAGAGCTTTTCAAAAAACTATAATAAAGTATATTTTTATTAAGTATTTCTCAAGTTATGGAGCTTGAAAGCTACGATACCGCCGGCATCAGCGTTACCAAAGATGTACCACGCGGAGGTTGCACGGTTGGATTTACACTAGCAGAGTTGTAAATAACAATACTTTTGTGATTAAGGGGTCGTCTCACTTTGAACGCTCGAAAAATTCGCTATTTTTATGAATTTTTTTTGGCAATACTAATGCAGATAATTGAATGAATGTTTTTTGTACTTATTACGCATGCTTTAAACAACAAAACATATTTTTTGTAGAATTTTTAGTCAAGTTTATTTAATTGAAAATACAAAAATGCAAACAAGTAAAAAAAAAAGTTTGGTCCACTGCGGGCATTGTAACTGCTTGTAGAATCATCTGAAACAAAAAAACAAAAAAGATTCTTGATTAGTATGAGTGTCGCTATCGTATGAACCTCCAGAAATAATTTATGTTTGAAAATAAAAAAATGGTGGAGGTTTAAAGAAAAAACATGCATAAAAGCCAATTTTTCGTCATGTTTTTTGACTTTTAAAATATGATAATTTCAATATTTTGACTTGATCGTGGTTCATACTAGAGGTATTAGTGTTTTCAATAAACCATACAAATTTCAGACCGATTCGTCAAGTAGTTTTTTTTTTATCGTGCCCGCAGTTCACGAAAAACGTGTTTTGAGAAAAACGCGTTTAAAGTTTTTGTTACGGAAAAACAGTGAAAAAAATGTACTTACAATTAATCTGCAATCCCTGCTCCATACATCAATCCTTCAGCTTCTTCAAACAGTTCAGATTCTATCGATTTGGTCGGTTGAACCTCTTTGTCCAAAGCAGGGGGGGTGATGAAACGAATCTAGAGTTCCAGCTGCTTCGTTTTCTAGTCGATACGCCAGGTCGATTGAGCATTTTTATCCAGGTTGATGGCTAAAGTTAATGGTTTTTTATGTTTTTTGGGTCATTTTGTTTGTCGTGAAAAAAGGAACAAATTTTTTCTTGCTCATTTTTTTATAGGATGTATAGTTTGATCGCTAGGGCAATTTAAACAAATAAATTGTTAATAACTTTTTATTGCATCGACTTACGAAAAAACTATTTACAGATTCTTGTTCTACGACCCAAAAAACATAAAAAAACATTAACGTTAGCCATCAACCTGGATAAAAATGCTCAATCGACCTGGCGTATGGACTATTTCGCTCCGAACTCAGGTAGAAAAAGGCTCGTAGAATCTCAAATACTTCTAGGATCTTTATGAAATTTTCACACAAGTTTCTCAAGGGTATATACTATCGAAATATGTAAAAAAAAAAATTCGATTTTTCAAACCGGTCAAAGTGAGACGACCCCTTAAAGTTCTTAATTACTAATTATTTTACATAATTTTAATTTAAATTGAGTTTAAGTACAAATGTTTTTCGGAATTGTAATTAAAGTCGTTCAATTACAAATACATTTTAAAATTGTAATTAAACTCGAATTTTATTACAATTAAAAAAGTAAAAAAAGTAATTATTATTTACATTTTCCTAAATTACAAATTTTACAACCTTGATTTACATTTTTTTTGTGTTTGAGTGTTTTAGAGTAAATTCTGAAAGTGGTTTCCATTGACTTCTTGACAGTATGCCAATCTTTGATAGAACGCAGAAATAGCTCTACGATTTGATTCAACGGGTATTAAGGCTGCTTCATCCCTTATTCGCTGCCTCAATTCTTGGATATTTTGAGGTTTTGTTTCGTAAACCTTACTCTTCAGATATCCCCAAAAGTAATAATCAAGAGGAGTTAGATCTGGTGACCTAGGTGGCCAACTTTCCCCACCCTCATTTTGGTTCCTTTTTCCTATCCACCTTTGCGGGAAAACTTCATTTAAAATTTGACGTGGCCCTGCACCAAAATGAGGCGGAGCTCCATCATGCTGAAACCATATTTGCTCAAAGTTATTTGAAAAAATATTTTGTATGGCTGCAATTATTTCATCTACAAGTAATCTCTCGTACCTATAAGCATTGAGGTTTTCCTAAAAAAAATGGCCCTATCACATAAGCATCTATTATGCCGCACTATACATATATTTTTTATGGGTATTGTGTATGACTTTCCCGCACCCAATTCGGATTTTCATCTGACCAGAGACTAAAATTTTGATTATTAACCTCTCCCGTCAATGTAAAGGTTGCCTCGTCTGTGAAAACAATTTCATAAGGAAAGTTGGGCGAGGCATCTATTGGGTCCATCATTCTTGCACAGAAGCGTATACGACGCTCATCATCTCCGTCTTGCAATTCTTGAACGTATTGCAGTTTGTATGGATGTAATTTATTTTTTCTTAAAATTCTGTGTACAAACATGGGAGCAATGTCGTGAGCTTGAGCTGCTCTATTAACAGACGTATGGGGATTTTCAATAAAAGTCTGCAGAACATCAAGTTGTTTGTCGTTATTAGTTGCAGACAATGGCCTGCCAGACCTAAAGCGACTTTTTACACTACCAGTTTCTTGAAAACGTCGTACAGTTTTCAAAACAGTGGATTTACTTTGGATTTACTTTGGATTTAATTTGACGATTCGGATACGTGTTATTAAATAATCGAACGACATCAGTGAACGATCGTTCATTATCACCTCATCCGCGCATCATTAGGATAGTGATTCTTTCACGCTCCGATAATTCGTTAGCCATTTTTAGCCAAATGTTTAATTTTTAATTTCTTAATTTGCGGATTAAAAAGACAAAAGTCCTCGGCAGAAGCAGAGAGCGCTCTGGGACGCTATTACCCTACCCGCGTGATTATGCGCAAGAAAATAACACTGAACATCTTGGCGCTTGTGTTTTATACCCTCTCGGAGTGTCGATCCAGTGGGAGAGGGTCAACGCGAGGGTGGGGGAGGGAGAAGGCGATTAGGCCATTGGAGGATCCCATTGGACTCTTCCTAAGAGGGTCCAATGGGAGTCTCCAATGACCAAATTATAAATTTGCATATTGCTTAATCAACATTATATTTCGCTCATAAAGTTTCCTCTATGAGGAAGCCAAATTTTTTATTTAATAATATCAGTTTCTTTACTTTTAAATTTATTATTTTATTTTATTATTATTAAAATGTGAGTATTATTCGGCCTGACTGGCAATAAATTTACGACGTTTCGACCCGTACTTTGGGTCATTAGTTGATGTTATATCAAAAATTTATATTGCGAAAAAATATTACCCCAGCCAGGGTTTGAACCTAGAACCTCCCGTATACCATGCGGGTGTCGTGCCAATTCGACCACTGAGGCTATGGTAATATTTCTTCGCAATAACACATATAAGATGGAGCACCGATTTCTTCGGTCGTTTTTCAATGTTCATATCGAAAAAGACGTTATACACACCGTCGACCGAAGAAATCGGTGCTCCATCTTATATGTGTTATTGCGAAGAAATATTACCATAGCCTCAGTGGTTGAATTGGCACGACACCCGCACGGTATACGGGAGGTTCCAGGTTCAAACCCTGGCTGGGGTAATATTTTTTCGCAATATAAATTTTTAATATAACATAAACTAATGACCCAAAGTACGGGTCGAAACGTCGTAAATTTATTGCCAGTCATGCCGAATAATACTCACATTTTATTAATTTATCACTGGCGAATAATTATCTTATTGAATTTATTATTATTGTTTTTATTTTTTATTGTTTTAATATAATGATATAACTATTTGGATTGTTTTATTATTTTAACTTAACAAATTCACAAATTTTTTTATTTGGAAAAGTTTATTATTATTAGTTTGTCGTTATTAATAAGAAACACAGTTTAATAACGTACATTATATACCAAATATGTTATCGAATTAAATATAAATTTTATGTATTAATAAATAAAATAAGTGATACATTTTCCTGCCAATAATGCCCAATTAAAAAAAATTGCTTATAAATTATTGTCAGTATATCGCACATCACAAAAATGTTAAAAAATAATTTCTGCCAACTTTGAACGTAAGTTGCCCCATTGCGCGTGATATTAAGGACGCCATTTTGTTTTTGGTAAATTACACGCCGGATTCATATTCAGCAACTTCGAAAGCTTATAAAAATTAATTTTTAGCCAGATCGGTTAAATATTTAATAGTTCCGTCCGCCATATTGAGGCCGCCATTTTATTTTTGAAAATATACACACCGTATTCGTAATTAGCGACCTCGAAAACATATACCTACCGAGTTTTTTGCAATTCTGATGATTCCTCGACTTAAGGCCACGTTTTAGCCGAAATTCCCCACTGTGCGACGCGACGTGACGCCATAACCTCTATCTTAATCATGCTCTTTCACGTTGATTAAAATCTTCCTCCCTCAACACTCCCATGTCTCCCTCCAATCTTATCGCTTCCTCTGCTATCACCTTCCCCTTTCACCTTAACTCTATAACCAAAATTAATCTACATCCGCACCAATCACCATATATTACACCGCATTCACACGCCCTCTCACTAAGTCCACAGGCGTTCACAACATTTCAGCGTTAATACTCAATCATGAGAGTTAACACTCAAGTGACTCTTGAGAATACTAAAACTTGAGAATAACATTCAGAGGTTTAGGGTTCACACTCATCTATTGAGTGTCATACTCAAGTGTTGAGAATAAATTTTTAAATGTTCAGTGTTTACACTCAAGCTTGAGTGTGAACACTTATTGTTAGTCATTGAGTATACACACTCAATTTTTTAATGTATACACTCAATTTCAAGTATTAACACTCAATTTTTTGAATGTGCACACTCAAGATTTGAGTCTATACACCCAAATTTGAGAGTAAATTCCCAAAATATAGTGTTTACACTTAAATTTGAGTGTTAAACACTCAATATTTCAGTGTTTTTTTCCGTAAGGTTAGCCCAAAGTGTGTAAATTTATGATAAAGGTCTGTCCCCCTCAAAAACAAAATTAACGTATCTTGCCATTTTTCGAAAAAAATCACTATAGTTTCCAAAATAATCCTGGTAGACGCTTTTTGTTGGGACACCCTGTATATATACAATACAAAATATAAACTTAATATAAATGTGTGCTTACCTGTTTCGTAATTACGAAAAATATTATCAATTTTATACAAGTCAAAGTCTTACGATATCACACACAATATAGTTCAATCGCTAGTATAACCTTTTCTTGCCTCTTCCGCATTGACGATTCACGAAAAATATTATCAATTATATGCAAGTCAAAGACTTATGATATTACACACAATAGTTCAGTTGCTAATATAACCTCTTCTTGCCTCTTCTCCAATATCTGCAATGGCGGCATTGATTGACGTTACAATAAAAGTTCGTAGGACATACTAGGACTAGAAATATTTCGGTACACAATTAAATGTTCCAGTCACTAACAATATGAAGTTATAAGAACATTTATTGAAGTATTGTTAGAATATTCGGTAATTATTTAGAATAGCGGCTTTTCCCAATTTTGATATTTTTTTGCGATTGTTTTGATAAAAAGCTGTGTTGTGACTCCAACAACGATAATCAATCGGGGGAGGTCAAAGAATATGTGATCTACCTAGTTTTTTCAGCAAAAACAGGTATTAATTGACGTGTGATTAACTCCATACTTTGTGAACTTTATTTGCATACTTCCACTACTTTATTGCAATTTTCCATGTGAAGCAAGTTCCACCCTACAATTGTTGTGTAGGTGGAAAAGTGCGTGCCATCCCGCCAAAATAAAGCGAGGTCGGTAAATGTGCAGAATAGTGGCCTCCTCACCGATTTCGTTGAACTTAGGCTTAATCGACGCGTTTTTGCACCAAAACGACCGAATCTGGCAGAAAAAAGTGTCGCTCTGCCCCGTGAAGCGAGATATTAAGGGCTCAGACACAATGCGAGGAATAAGGAACAAGTAATAGAATTCATAGTCGCATCCTTTTTTAATAGACGTGCATTGGAAAAGAATGCGACTATTAATATCTATCCCTTGTTCCTTATTCCTCGCATTGTGTCTGAGCCCTAACAGTTAAAGTTGACGACTATCAGGTTATAAGACCTGTCATATCGACAAGATGTAGCGACTACGAACATGCACCGCAACCACATGCGTATGCTCAACATATCCTATATAATATATCAAAGTACATGCGTGGGCTGGGGGCTTTGCCCCCCCCTGCACCCCCACCCCATGATTGGTGTGAGTGAACCTAGAAGTGTGACCGAGGGGGGCTTAGCCTCCTCACTGATTTTAGGACACGCCTTTGGCGTATGGATTAGTGACGCGCTTTAAAAGTATTTAATTGTTTAAAGCGCGTCACTGACCTATATAGGTTAGTGACGCGCTTTAAAAGTATTTAACTGTTTAAAGCGCGTCACTAACCTATATAGGTTAGTGACGCGCTTTAAATAGTTAAATACAAAATATCTGCTTTAATGAAAATCACGACTTCAAAATAATACTCTTGCATACGCGTGCGGCCACTGAGCATGCGCATGTGGTTGTGGGGCATGCTCGTAGTCGCTACATCTTGTCGGTATGACAGGTCTCATAATCTGATAGTCGTCAACTTTAACTGTTAATATCTCGCTTCGCAAGGCAGAGCGACACTTCTTTCTGCCAGATTCGGTCGTTTTGTGCAAAAACGCGTCGATTAAGCCTAAATTCAACGAAATCGGTGAGGAGGCCACTCTGCACATTTACCGACCTCGCTTTATTTTGGCGGGATGGCACTTTTCTACCTACACAACAATTGTAGGGTGGAACTTGCTTCATATGGAAAGTTGCAATAAAGTAGTAGAAGTATGCAAATAAAGTTCACAAAGTATGGAGTTAATCACATATACGTCAATTAATACCTGTGTTTGCTGAAGAAGCTAGGTAGATCACATATTCTCCGACCTCCCCCGATTGATTATCGTTTTTGGAGTCACAACACAGCTTTTTATCAAGACAATCGCAAAAAAATACCGAAATTGGGAAAAGCCGCTATTCTAAATAATTACCGAATATTCTAAAAACTTAACAAATAATATTTTAATAACATGCAAAATGTTTATAAAATTACATAAAAATATTATTTTTAATTATCTTTAAGAACATTTGACAAGTATCTTGTGAGAATATTCTGCGAACATTTTGTGCTGTCTGGGATAAGAGAAAAGGCTTGGTTATAATAATCCAGGCTTGGTGAAATAGTTTCAACTAAACGTTAAGTGATTATGACGAAATAATTTGCTTAATGTTAACAAATAATGTTAACATTAACCAAATTATTTCGTCATAATCACTTAACGTTTAATTGAAACTATTTCACCAAGCTTGGATTATTATAACCAAGCCTTTCTTTCAGTGTGTAACTTTTACATATTAATTATACTAATCAAAAGTTTTAGTTGTTACATTTCTAAAATGTAAAAATAGTATTTTGTGTGGCAAGTGTAGAAAACAACGAATTATATGTCGCGCGTGAAGTTGCCGCATAAGCCGAAGGCTTATTGTGCAATCACACGAGTACGAGTGTGAATGCACTATAAGCTGAGGCGAATGCGGCAACTTCACGCGCGAAGTAATTCGTTGTCTTCCGCATATGCTACATACAATATTTTTTTAAATGCCTGTCGCGAAAGTTCGATTTGAGATTAAAAAATCTGTTGAGTATTTACGCGCCTCGGAGATCCTCGAAGGCACAAACGAGGAAAAGACCTCTAATTTTGATGCTGAGTTGCGGATGGATCGGTCAGAGAAGGCAGAAACTCGTTCTTGGTGTTCAGTCGTCAAATTTATTGAAAGTATTATCACGACTGCGGGCAGCGCTCGTTTACAAGTTATCAAGAGCAGAGACGAGACCGAACTGAGCTGCCGAATCGCGATTGACAAGCTCCTCTAAGCGAAATTCATTCGTTCCGAACATTGACGAAGGGTCACTATCGATACATGAAGACGTAAACACGTTCAAATCGATAATTCAAATATAGAAGAATACAAACTTAGAGTCGAGAATACAAATAATGTCAATATAATAAAAGCGTTACACGAATAATTTTGAATTTACGTGAGAATACGAAACACCGCTCGTCTTGGAAGACATGTCTTACAATAAATAATATCAGTCATCAAAATGTCAATAGATTATACAAAAATATGAAATAGAATTAAATAAAATTAATATAAATTAGAGGAAACAAGTTAGTTAATACAATAATAAATTAAATCAAAATGAAATTTAATCCGCCAATGATAATAATAATAATAATAATAAAACTGGGGGGTGGTCCCCCAACGAAGACCTGCTAGCGGCACGCAGACCGAGTCCATTGTGCCTCCCCGCTGCAATAACAGCCTCCCAGTTAGGGGAGACCTGTTTTCCTCCAAAAGCGAAGCATACCATTTAATACCATAAAATGGTATTTTACGTGTCTGCCGAGTTCGGCCTACCGCTTCTCATGCGCTCATTTGCTCAGACGTATTAATTAATAATTCGTTAACTATTGCGAATCTTGCAAAATGGTACATGACTTTTCGTCTCGGTTTGACCCAATCTACCCCCATTTTTTGGCTGGGTACTTTTGTTTTAAACACCCTATAGGATTTAGATTTTCCGTATCTTTTTGTAAATTAATGGTGTTTACTTAATTCTTGATAAAGAACATTTTCGCTATTTCACGTTTTTTAATATTCTTTTCTTTATATAGTATATCAACATCAGACCATTTAAAATCGTGTCGACAAGATGCACGGTGCTTGCTTACCACCGAACGCAGCCGTCATCCTTTTTAATGTCGTTCTGGTGCTCATTAATACGCGTTTGCAAATATATCTTCGTCTGCCCGATGTAAGATGCGTCACAATTATCACAGTTTATCCTGTATACCAGCTCGGTTTCACGGTTCTTATCAAGTCTATCCTTTCCTTTCTTAATAATTACGTCGATTTTTTTCTGGATGGTATATAATATATCGAGACCCACTTTATTAAGTGTAAAGCGTATATCCTCGCTGAGGCCCTTGACGAACGGTATGGCTAAATATCTACGGGCATCAAAAGCTTCGGTACGTTCGTTATCATCGCTCACTGGAGAGAAACGGAGCTGTTTTAGTCTAGTATTTATTTGTTTATTGATTAGGTTGTCAGGGAAGGAATTGTTACGTAGAATTGTTTTCACTATTCCAATATTAGCTCGGTGGAAACGTTTGTCAGAAAGTAAAATGGCACGGTCAGTA
Source organism: Leptothorax acervorum (assembly GCA_035220615.1). NCBI lineage: Eukaryota > Metazoa > Arthropoda > Insecta > Hymenoptera > Formicidae > Leptothorax > Leptothorax acervorum. Next base: position 73,529 of record JASTWQ010000780.1, read on the forward strand.
AGGCTATTTATCGTGTTAATTTTGTACTTGAACGGATGACACGAAAAAAAGTTGATGTAGGTACCTGCCAGAGAAGGTGGGTTTACGCCCAAGGTCGCCAGATCTTACGCCGATGGACTTTTTTTTCTGGAGGTACATAAAAGAATATGTTTATCGTAATCCGATAAACAATCGGGAGGAGTTAGAAGGGCGGATGATAGAAGCAATTGCTTCCATTACTCCTGAAATGATCCACAATGCTGGAACAAATTTAATTCGACGGGCACGTCTTTGTATAGAATTGGGAGGAGGACATTTTGAACACATGTAATAAATTTTAAATAAATGGTGTTATGCAAGTATAGATCTCTGTGGCACGCCGTTTTGCTATTTAATTTACCATCATAAAAATTCTACCAAATTTAATTGATACTCAAGGAAAAGAAATTATTATTAGACATACTTATAATTCATCGAGTTATTATTAAGCTATTACATAATTAAGAATGCAGAATTAAAATATGTCTAGAGAAAATATTAATTCTGAATTTATTTTATGTTATAACATAAAATTTTTTACAATTTATGTACATAATTGTAATTCACGAATTTTAATTATGTACATAATTTTAATTCTTGAATTTCTATAATAAACATAAAAAAATTCAAGAATCAAAATTTTGTACATAATGGAAATTCTCAATAAATATTATGTCTTAACATAATAAAATTTTTTTTAATTTAAAATCTAATATAAAATTTAGGATTAAAATAGCAGAAGAGCATGTAATTTTAATTTTTAATTTTTATTATGTCGTGGCATAATTTTTATTCACCGAAATTTTTATTATGTTGTAGCATAATTATAATTCATTGAATTACTATGACAGCTTACATAATTTTTATTCCTGCAATTATTATTATGTTTCGACATAACAAAAATACATTAATATTATCTCATGACATAAAAATATGAATTAAAATTATGACAACATAAAAGAAATTCCACATCAGGCTGTACCTTTTTCTGTGTATGGCACGCCGTTTTGCTATTTATTAATAAGATTTTTGTATTTTGAATTAATTTTATGTCGACATAATTTTAATTTATTTTTATTATGTTATGACATAATAGAAATAGTTCCGAAAAACTATCTACTTTAGTTTACATAAATTTTTAAATTTTTTTTTAGATTAAAAAATATCTTATTAATAAGTAGCAAAACAGCTTGCCATAAATCTCGTAGTATGGCGTATTAATGTAATTTATCAATAGAAATTTTACTATTTCTCAACAAATTTCGCGTTCGTATAAACATAATTTTCATTATGATGAGCGCAAGAGCATCCACTATGACTGTGCGATGTATCGTCCCTGAGCGCGCAAACTTTGGACTATCCGATTCGTCTACTGTAAATGCTTCTTATTTGAAAAGTATTATATTCTCGAC
>JASTWQ010000781.1:0-74218 GCA_035220615.1 Leptothorax acervorum
CAGGTGCTTAAGTTTTAAACTTTTTGACTTGACAATGACCACATATTGCATCCATTTTCCCAATTATTATACTCTCGGAAGAAATTGATATTCGTAATTTGGATCATAACAAAATGCCTCTAATTTCAAATCGGACCGCATAAATGTTTTCCTTAATTGAACATGTCGTAACCGGTCTTTTTCTACTCGAGTTTCACGCTATTGAGTCATTTCTGCTTTTCCGATATTTCACTTACTGATCAGCGACTTCATCCCTTGGTTTTTGCCGGACGTTTCTTCGGGAATTTCGAGATTGTTTGCTCGCATGTAACATAATTCGTTGTCTTCCGCAAATACCACATACTTACAATATTTTTTGTAAAACCTATTGCGAAAGTTCAATTTGAGATTGAAATTAAATTTAAATAAGAAATAGTATTCAACAAATACTGTAATCATCCCTTGGTTTTCCCGGGCGTTTTTTCAGGAATTTCGAGATTGCTCGCTTGCGATGTACACAGAACTTCGATATTTTACTTAAAAAATGTCCGGGAAAACCAAGGGATAAAATCGGTAATCGGTAAGTGAAATATCGAAGTTTAGTGCGTACATCGCGAGCGAGCAATCTCGAAATTCCCGAAAAAACGTCCTGGAAAAACAAGGGATGAAGACGCTGATCGGTAAGTGAAATATCGAGGTTCCGTAGTAGCCTATGTTTTGCGCAAGGATGTAAAGAGTAACTGTGCAAAATTTCATCCAGATCGGTCGAATAGTTTAAGAGTGTATAAAGAACATACATACAGACATTCTATTTTATATATAAGAAAGATAGCTGATGCAAAAGTAGTTGACAGAAGTTTAATTTGTAAAATAAGATGAATTTTCATCCTTGTGATAAGAATTGAAATCGGTGTAATTTTGGTGAATTTAATTTTCACATATTTTGTATTAAAATAAATTCAACGAGAAATTATATTATTATAATATTACCAATTTTTTTCATTTTACTTGGTTCTATGATTGTTGAATTCGAATTATAATCTTTTTAGTACAATGAAATTAATAAAGAAATTGACGATGCTCCAGAGCACGGAGATGTGTCAAATGTCATCAAACAATATATATCTGCATGATAAGAAATATACAGGTTGTCTCGAAATTTGCGAATCAAAATACCATAGCAATAAAGTTCTCGAAAAAATAAATTTAAAACGTATTTGCCACTTTTCGTTCCGAGCAGTAGTTTCTGAGATAAAAAGGTTTAAAACGTGGCCAATTACAGATTACGATTAAACGGAAGCCTGTCCGTGAGTCGCGCGTCAATAGTGTTAGTGACCGCGAACTTCACGCTCTCACTGGTATTAGACAAAAGATTGTTTGCCTGACATCCGTATAATACCGCGTGTTGCGTGTAATATTTGTTGCGAATTAGATGATGCTGTTAATAAACAACGTGTGTTTAAGCATAAATTTATCTTATTCATTACGTATTGAATATGATAAATTTATAATTTATCAGAATTATATCGCTACTAATTTGTGTATTACAATATCAATAAAAAAATTCCCGAAAAAATTATATGTAAAAACATAAAATAAATTTAGAATTAATATTTTGTCTAGACATAATAATTTTTAATTCTGCAAATATGTGCCTAATAACTATAGCTTAATAATAATTCGATGAATTATAAGTATGTAGACATAATAATAATAATTTCTTTTCGTTAAATATTAATTTAATTTGGTAGAATTTTTACGATGATATTAAATAGCAAAACGGCGTGCCATACATATTGATTTTTAAATGCAATTCTTAGCTTCTTCATGTATAATTAAAAAATAAAACAAAAAATAAAACGAGAATAAAACGAACCATTAATCCTATTGCTAAATTAATTTTACATAAATAAAATAAACTAAGTAAACTAAGAATTCACTACTTTTAAAATCTAATACTACCGTGTAATTTTTTATAATTTAATAATGTAATATCTCTTTAATTGAAAATTAAATTTTGTAATTTATGACTTGTTCAATTAACAATTGTTGTTTAAATTTTTAGTACATAATTGGGCCAAAATTCAATCAATTAATTCAAAAGTAAGTCACTAGCTGTAATGACAAATGGAATTACTTTACCTTAAAATTTGCATAGTTATAAATCAGTATGCACGTAAGTAGTAATATGTATGTATGAGTAGTAATATCACGTAAGTAATAATGTATAACCGGTACATTTTTGAGAGGATGAATAAATGAATGACAAAAATTGAATGCACACAGCGCAGTTGATGTTACACATGTCTGTAGCTGTTTCTGAGTAATTAGTAGGCCAGTCATATTAGACATCGAACCTTCCAATTAGTCTTCCCAGGTTGCAATCACCATGAATCGCTTTGATTTGAGGTGCTATAAGTGGGATTTATTTTGCTTCGCAAAATTAACGGGGAATAAAGAGTTATTAACAAAGCGATTCATGGTGGTTGCAACCTGGGAAGACTAATTGGAAAGTTAACCCTCTAAATTAGTCCAATATGACTGGCCTATAGAAGTACCTACTAGAGGCGATAATTCTAGATTCTAGAGTAGATAATTCTACGTTGAACATTGAATGAATGATTGTTGGACCATTAGCCTAATGGACACTGAATAAAATTAGATATTAATTTTCTTGCGGTTGCACATAGTAGGAATTCAAGATAATCAAGATTATGTCTCATAAGTTATACAGGATGTAATTTACCGAATTTTCTATTGGATTTTATGACAAATTTGATGTTGCTTGTTCTTTTTTAAAAAGAACTAATCTTCCTCTCCTGCCTCAACAAGCTTATATTAATATTCAAGTATCAAATATTTCATCGATTCCGAAATATATTCTAAAACATCCAGAGAAATAAATTTAAAATTATGTTTAAAAAAGTTATTAATCATGAGAGCGTGGAAGCAAAATTAGTATCTTAATAGTCTAAATGTAAATAATTAATTAAATTACAGATAAACTATAAATTAATTAACGGAGATTCGCGCTTATCAGTCTGATTACCATACATTTACTGCGAATTTATATTTTTGGCATATTTCCTGCTTGTAGATATTTCTATCAAATTGTTTCCTGACTGTTTATCATATTAGTCTCATTTATCTTCATAATTAGTTATGTGCCTGGCACAATTGATTACGTTATTCCGAATTAATGTTATGCCGCTTGGAAACGCGTATTTTATAACAACAGTGCAAAGCATTTTTGCATATTCGTACCTTGATTATTATCGGCACAGATGTATCAAATGTACACTCTCAGTGATATATTATAATATATCAACGTCGATAGTGCGAAATGCAAAATGCATTACTGTTATCGCACCTGCAAGTGAAATTGTATTATATGTTTCTCGGAACGGCGTTCGCCGCTCGTTTATGTATGGATACGACGAGCAATTATATGCAGCACATGCCATTAGACGTTATTATTACCTATGTTTACGAGATTCCGCTGTTCACCGTTTGCAATGAATTCGGAATCTGTATATTCATAGTCAGTAACTGCAATTGCTTTTTCGAGAAATAAATGCCCACACACCTACCATAGATAAGTACGTGACCCCTATAAAAAAGCTCATGGTCACGAAATTATTTCAATCTATTATTGGAACCACTAAAAGTGAGAGAAAGACGGAACAGCGAAAGCAATATAGAAAAGAGTTTAAATATCTTTAAACAAATTTCTGATATTATATATATGTATACGTATACTTTAATAATTAATATTAATATTAATTAATATTTAATAATTAGTAATAAATAAATATTAATACATATTAATCACTAGAAATAAAAAGAACCCCGGAAGAACAATAGACCCCGGTATAGGCTAAAGCGCACCTAACTTAACTTAAGGGGAGCCTAAACCGAAAGCCGAACTCCGACGATGTCGATAATGTCGATACGAAATGTGATTTTTGCACAGCTACCAGTTTTTTTGGATTTATAGAATTAAAAATTTTTTTCCAGGATTAAAGTATAAACGCAAACGGATACGGCTCTGTTCGTGTTTTCGTTAAAAAAAAAAAAATTTTTTTATATAATAAATTTTTTATATAATAAATTTTTTTATATAATAAATTTTTTTTCTTTTTTAACGAAAACACGACCAGAGCCGTATCCGTTTGCGTTTATACTTTAATCCTGGAAAAGGATTTTTAATTCCATAAATCCAAAAAAAACTGGTAGCTTTGCGAAAATCACATTTCGTATCGACATTATCGACATCGTCGGAGTTCGGCCTTCGGTTTAGGATCCCCTTAAGGACGTTCACCGGTTATAATTTTAACCAAAATTTTATACTCTAAATCGACGTGAAAACATCCGACTATTTACGGTTACAGGCTGAAAACTTTTTGATAGTTCTGTCCCTCACACACAGAACAAAAGACTATTCTGTCATTTTTCTCCTCCAGTCGCTTTCTTTTTACGTCAAATAATCGTGAAAATCGAGATCTATTTATTATTGTATTTCTAAATCTAAATGGTTAATAATTTCGGGGTTTTTTTTACTAGTATTCCTAAAGTGTCTTTCTACTTTCTACTATAATACATCCGTTTTTCATCACTTTTTTAAGATTTGTTTTAATTATTAAAATTCAAAATACGAGATTTCCGTCTGCTTTGTGTATCCAATACATGGAAAAAATGCAATTTGATAGCGATTATCTCGCGTTCGGGATGGTCAATTACTTTTAAGTTGTACAGACGTATAGATACCACATTTATTAACATATATAGTAAAATTTTCAGATTTTTCTTAAAATTTGCGATTTACGGATTTACCCTTAAACTACTTTAAAATTCGTAACTTTTACATTGAATATCTCGACTTTGGTACCTGCACGGTCCTTACAATTGAGGAGGTGTATAGATATAACACTATTAATAGCACATACCCAGTGAGAAATGATACATCGAAAAGACGTCGATTAGATATCGATTCATCGAAATCTCAGGTCCATATATTTAGCCCCTCATCTACAGCAATTTACAAAAACATTAATATATTCGGATTGTACATTGTTTGTACATAAATGTATTTCGTTTTTTAGTGTTTGTACATTCTTGGTTAATTTAAAAAAAAATAAAAAAGTTTTGCTAACAATACCAATAAAAGTTAGCCCCTCATTATTTCAAAAATAATGATAAATCAAAGTTTATTGTGCTTAATCGTTTTTACATCGTTTGTACATTCTTACTAATTGATTTGCTTTTCATTTAAATATTTCTTTTTTTGTTTAAAATATAAATAAACAATTTTTATTTGAATTTGGCGGGTAAATCTTCAAGGTGGTTAAGACCACATAGTAGCCAACTGTTAAAACGAAAGAATTGCTTTGTAAAGGCCTCCACACACACTTTTCCGTAACAGTAACAGTAAGGTTTCGACCAATCGCGTTGCTCGATTCGGCTGGTTACGGTTAAAGGCTATAATACACGAAATGCATAACGTAGCATAAGCATAGCATAAGACCGCTGGACCAATGAGCATCTAACATAAAGTCGCCATATTAATTTACATAAGATGCTTATTGGTCCAGCGGTCTTATGCTATGCTTATGCTACGCTATGCATTTCGTGTATTATAGCTTTAAGGCCGCAGCACAGACTTCTGCATAGGTGCATAAACATATGTATAAGGGATTAAATTGGTCCATTTCCTTATGCACACATATATGGGCCAATCAAATCCTTATGCTGTAAGCTATACCCAGACAAATTTGCATAGCGCATAAACATAAGCATAAAAAAGTTGATTGGTCCATATACGAATGCATAAGTCCATATACGAGTGCCGGATTAAAGGCCATCACACACAAAATGCATAACGTCGCATAAGCATAGCATAAGACCGCTGGACCAATGAGCATCTTATGTAAATTAATATGGCGACTTTATGCTGGATGCTCATTGGTCCAGCGGTCGTATGCTATGCTTATGCTACGCTATGCATTTTGTGTGTGATGGCCTTAATCCATTTCCTTATGCATATGTTTATGCGGCTATGCAAGTTTGTGTGGATATAGCTTAACGGACGGCCAAATTGAGCAACGCGATTGGTCGAAACCTTACTGTTATTCTGTTACCGAAATGTGTGTGTGGAGGCCTTTATACTTCATGTAAATGCTCACTTACGCAATTGTTTATATGAGTTTATTTTAAAGGTATACCCAGCAAACTTGCATAGGCGCATAAAAATATGTATAAGGAAATGGATTAATTAGTCCGGCACTCGTATATGGACTTTATATGCACTCGTATATGGACCAATCAACTTTTTTATGTTTATGTTTATGCGCTATGCAAATGTAGGCTATAATACATAAAATGCATAACGTAGCATAAGCATAGCATAAGACCGCTGGACCAATGAGCATCCAGCATAAAGTCGCCATATTAATTTACATAAGATGCTCATTGGTCCAACGGTCTTATGCTATGCTTATGCTACGCTATGCATTTCGTGTATTATAGCCTTAAGCGGGGAGCACACACTTCTGCATAGGTGCATAAACATGTGCATAAGGGATTAGATTGGTCCATTTCTTTATGCACACGTATATGAACCAATAAATTTCCTTATGCTTATGTTTATGCGTTATGCAGAAGTGTGTGCTCCCCGCTATATACAGACAAAAGGCTATAATACACGAAATGCATAGCGTAGCATAAGCATAGCATAAGACCGCTGGATCAATGAGCATCTTATGTAAATTAATATGGCGACTTTATGCTGGATGCTCATTGGTCCAGCGGTCTTATGCTATGCTTATGCTACGTTATGCATTTCGTGTATTATAGCCTTTAACCGTAACCAGCCGAATCGAGCAACGCGATTGGTCGAAACCTTACTGTTACTGTTACGGAAAAGTGTGTGTGGAGGCCTTTACAAAGCGATTCTTTCGTTGTTCAGGATTGACTAATAATGTATTTATTGAATTTTATTAAGATTATTTTATGTTCAAGATATATTGTTATGTAATCATTATTTAAATAAATGTCCACACTTCGTAACAAAAAGTCCGAGTCAGCGCTTGGAGATGGTTAAACAATTTAATCGATGTACAAATTGCTTAAGTAGAAAACACGACGCGCAATCGTGCCCAAGCAAGCACGCTTGCCGAACGTGTCAGAAAAAACATCACTCCATGTTACACGTTGACTCCGCCTCGTATTATCACAAAAGTGCCATTTCGACGCCCTCGGTCTCGCAGCCGGCCTCAACTAATACTGCATCAATAAATGCATTATTATGTTCGACGTCAAAGGTTCGCGTTCGACCTCAAGTCTTGTTGGCAACTGCTCAAGTTGCAGTCAGTTCCCCATCAGGACGCACATGCTTCGTCCGAGCGCTGCTAGACCCGGGGTCAGAAATGACATTTATTACGTCAAGACTTGTAAAAATGTTAAAATTGCGTCGCATTAAAATGCCTATCTCAATCTCAGCCGTCGGCTGCGTCAATGCCGGCACGTGTCGATATGCCGCTCAAACTCGGATCTCTCCGATAGGTAAATCACCTCCGGTTTTGACAACCACGGCTTCAATCTTACACTCTCTCACAGATTATTCTCCCGCGCCAATATCCTCTCATATCCAATGGGATCATCTGGCCGATCTCACCCTCGCAGATCCGGATCCCACGAGCTCAGATCCCATAGATATAATTATTGGCGCCGATCTCTACGGTGAACTCATTCTTGACGGAGTTCGGAAAGGAGGCATCGGCCGACCCATCGCTCAAAACACTGTTCTCGGCTGGGTACTCTCTGGTCCGATATCTGCCTCTCCTCCGTCCACCAGAACCATCCCACAGCAACATTGTTCAAGCTCACGCTCTCTCGAGCAGGAGCCTCGAACGTCCTCAAATCTTTTAAAGGTTCCTAAGCCAACGTCACTCAGCCCGGAAGAGCAGCAACCAGCGGTATATTCTCTCGCGAATCATTCTCGCTGCTCCGACGGATGTTCTGTCGTTCGCCCTTCCTTTAAAAGGAATCCTCCGATCGATATCGGGGATCCGTGAAGAAAAAATAAGCCGTCATGGCGGGCGGTATCAAACGCCCCAATTCTATTTTAAACAAAACCTCATCAAATTTAATTCGTAACATATAATGTAACTAATATACTGATCGCCTCGACTATCTTTCTTCCGATTCTTTCTCTCTTGTTTTCTGTTCTCTTCGCTACACGAAAAAGCCTTGTTTCCATTCGAGATCGACAAATATTTCGAAACGATAGTTTCGAGGCGGGCGGTATGTTCAGGATTGACTAATAATGTATTTATTGAATTTTATTAAGATTATTTTATGTTCAAGATATATTGTTATGTAATCATAATTCTCATTATATGTTTCGGACCGATAAACGGTCATAATTTATTTATGTAAATTCACGATTCTTTTCTCGTTATGAAATATCGATTTTCGAGGAATGTCCCGATATATCCCACGCGTTCCGAGGAGCGGGCGACGCGTTCTCAGAATCGTTCGCCAATAAGAGCGTCACGTCACTCCCTCCTTAAGGGGATCCTGAAGTGACAGGAAAACTCCAACGTGACAGCGCCACGATCTAGCACGGAACTAAAAATAATTTAACTTTTTTTCGATTTTGATAAAAACTCGTCTGGAGCGCCCTTCATTTTTATGCGTACTTTAATTGTGTAAAAGAGTTTTTCGATTCTATAAAGCCAATTCAAAGATTTATCCGCCCAAAGAAAAAAAAGTAAAACAGAGTTCTACAGACGACTTTAGGATCCAGCGCCACGATCTAGCACGGAACTAAAAATAATCGATAATTTCGCCAAAAATAAGTGAGATTTTTAACTTTTTTTCGATTTTGATAAAAACTCGTCTGGAGCGCCCTTCATTTTTATGCGTACTTTAATTGTGTAAAAGAGTTTTTCGATTCTGTAAAGCCAATTCAAAGATTTATCCGCCCAAAAAAAAAAGGGTAAAACAGAGTTCTACAGACGACTTCAGGATCCCCTTAAGGGAAGAATTTTCGGCTGATCGACTGCCGTCGTCGAAACAAAGGACAGACTAGTTCGATACGCGAAGCGAGTTACTTGAGCTGTAAATATCGTTGCTGAGTCGTTAAACCCGAACATTCTAGAACATTCGCGAGAGTCTTCGAGAATCGTCGCGAGACATATCGAGTGCGAGTCCTATCTCCGATAACGCGACCGCGATCAAAGTGCCAAGCGAATGCATTCTCGTACTGCCTTGCATAAAGACAATTCAAAGCGCATTTAAACCGACAATTATTAAATTCAGCGATTGTAATAAAGGAACTGTTTTGTTAACAAATACACTCGTTAATTTAAAGTGACCTTCGATTCAACGACTCTTGACATCTGTTCACGCTCCAAAATATCTCGCTCCAAAGTCACTTCTCTCTCTCGCACTTTCCTCGTTCCCGTCGCTCTCACCTCTCGCTCTCTCTGAGCGATCCCGGCATCTCACGTTCGTCGCGACAAATCTCGCTCGCGCGCGAACATTCGTTTTAACAGTTGGCTACTATGTGGTCTTAACCACCTTGAAGATTTACCCGCCAAATTCGAATAAAAATTGTTTATTTATATTTTAAGCAAAAAAAGAAATATTTAAATAAAAAGTAAATCAATAAGTAAGAATGTACAAACGATGTACAAACGATTAAGCACAATAAACTTTGATTTATCATTATTTTTGAAATAATAAGGGGCTAACTTTTATTGGTATTGTTAGCAAAACTTTTTTATTTTTTTTTAAATTAACCAAGGATGTACAAACACTAAAAAACGAAATACATTCATGTACAAACGATGTACAATCCAAACATATTAATGTTTTTGTAAATTGCTGTAGATGAGGGGCTAAATATATGGACCTCGAAATCTCATCGATGCGGTTCTGTCAAGTTGTTGATCGTCGATAATTTCAAAATTTCGAGATTATTTTGATGTTATGATAACTTTGCAAAAAATATCTGTTGGTAGCAGTAGCAATATAATATAATACTTCTTTCAAGATTTTCAATGTTTCCACGTTTGTCCATCATCAACGATTCGATATTGGTTTGATAACAATTCGACTTATGAGATAAAAAGAACTAAATTGTTTCCTAAATCGAAGAAAACTGAAAATTATTGTGTTTTAAATTACATTAACTAACAAAATACCAGGGTTGGGAAAGTTACTTTGTAGAAGTATCTAGTTACAGTTACAGTTTTTTTCACTAAAAAAGTAACTATAGTTACAGTTACAAGTTACCGACTTTGAAAAGTAACATATGTTACAGTTACAACCCTAGTAGCACAGTGCATTGGCGAAATATTGGGAAACAATATAAATGCAATATTATATATTGGGTCTAAATTGATCCCCAACATTGGACCAACATTATAAGGTAGACCTTTTCTATTGTATAGCCAATACCTAAATAGCAATATTGGTCCAATGTCATTGAATCAATGTTAAGTAATAATATTTACCCAATTTCTTATTTTAACATTGGACCAACATTGTAAGGTAGACCCTTCCTGTTATATAGCCAATACCTAAGTAGCAATATTGGTCCAATGGCATTAAACCAATGTTAAGTAATAATATTTACCCAATGTCTTATATTGGATATTAATTACTTTTTAATGTGAAACCAATATTAATTTAAGATTTGAAGAAATACTATTTTTTTACATTTAAAAAATTTTTTTAATATTGGAAAAACACGTCTTACTTTAGAAAATGTAGTTTTATATATCTATATCATCGCAGCAATGTTGCTGGCAAAGATATGTCTTGCAGATGTCATGATTTTGCTTCGCCTGGACCTGCTTATATTCGCTCTCAACTGGAATTTACTTACGAGTTAATCACATCATTATGCGCCACCTATCGGTGTCATCGCAAGCTACCACGGAAAGATGCGCTACCGTGCATCTTTCTGAAAATATCTCAGGAAATTCTTAACGAAAGAGAGTTGCATTATAGTGTTTTGAAAACGTCTCGACAAGGACTATAAGAATATGCAATAAAACTATTTTTTATTTAACCCCCTATGGGGTTTTATCTAAAAAGTTTAAATTTTTTATATAGAAGCCCCTATGTTTATTGTAAAAGTTTAAATTTTTTATATAGAAGCCCCTATTTTTTATAGCATATTCTTGTAGCCCTTGCCAAGACGTTTTTAAAACATTATAATAAAGTTCTCTTTTGTTAAGAATTTACTGAGATATTTCAGATTTTGTCATGATATTTTTAATATAAAATATGAAATATCTTGTAAAGTATTCACTTTTCGATGACTTACCTTAGTGCTTTTACACATAGCTAAATAATCAAAGAAATTGAAAAATAATATTAATTTTTACATTTGTAATTTTTCAAAATTAAGTTTGTACACAAAATGCAATCAAATTTTTTAAAATTAATTTGTTTTTTTTACATTATTCGATTTTTTTTATTATTCTACGTATAAAAGTATTAAGGTAAAGTCATCGAAAAGTCGAAAAGTAAACACTACAAAATATTTCATATTTTATATTAAAAATGTAATGACAAAATTTAAAATATCTCAGGAAATTCTTAACGAAAGAGAGCTTTATTATAGTATTTTGAAAACGTCTCGACAAGGGCTACAAGAATATGCAAAAAAACTATTTTTTATTTAACCCCTATGGTGTTTTATTTGAAAAATTTAAGGTGCTTTTGATCTAAATTTTTTATATAAGAGCTCCTATTTTTATCGTATATTCTTGTAGCCCTTGTCACGATGCTTTTAAAACACTATAATAAAGTTATCTTTTGTTAATAATTTACTGAGATATTTCAAATTTTGTCATAATATTTTTAATATAAAATATCTTGTAAAGTATTCACTTTTCGATGACTTTACCTTAGTGCTTTTATACATAGCTAAATAAAATTTCAAAGAAATCAAATAATAATATTAATTTTTACATTTTTAATTTTTCAAAATAAAGTGTACACAAAATGCAATCAACTTTTTAAAAATTAAGTTGTCTTTTTTTTACATTATTCGATTCCTTTCATTATTCAACGCATAAAAGTATTAAGGTAAAGTCATTGAAAAGTAAATACTTTACGAAATATTTCATATTTTATATTAAGAATGTAATGACAAAATTTAAAATATCTCAGGAAATTCTTAACGAAAGAGAGCTTTATTATAGTGTTTTGAGAACGTCTCGACAAGGGCTATAAGAATATGCAATAAAACTATTTTTTATTTAACCCCCTATGGGGTTTTATTTAAAAAGTTTAAGGTGCTCTTGATCAAGAGCACCTTAATTTTTTTATATAAAAACCCAAATTTTTCATAGCATATTCTTGTAGCCCTTGTCAAGACGTTTTTAAAACACAATAATAAAGTTCTCTTTCGCTAAGAATTTTCTGAGATATTTTAAATTTTGTCATAATATTTTATATAAATATAAAATATTTCGTAAAGTATTCACTTTTTGATAACTTTACCTTAATACTTTTATGCATAGAATAATCAAGGAAATCGAATAATAATATTAATTTTTACATTTGGAATTTTTTAAAATTAAGTTTGCCCATAAAATGCAATCAAATTTTTTAAAATAAATTTATCTGTTTTTTTACATTATTCAATTCTTTTATTATCGTGAGAATATCGTGTGGACGTTCTTTTAAAAATCCTCCATATATATCTCATTTATCTCAACAAGATATCCTCTAAATATTCTGTACAAACGTGTTTCAGTATGATAATTTTTATGGATATTAAGATATATTTGGGATGTACGGGATAAATTCAGTATATCCCGCAGATCTTCTTTGCTATGTGGGAGTAAAAATGTTTAACTGTAACCGATCGATTTGCTCTTACGCGCGGTTACGACTATAAAATTTATTTATGTGCAATGGCATTATATAGTAACAAAAGACAGAACGACGTGATATGTATACGCTTATTATTTTGTAACGCGTAATAAGCGACTTTTTTCGCAGCCTTTGATTGACAAGCGACAATGACTGCTCATCAGACAGATTGCATCAGAGCAATCATACAGAGCATTCGTTTTGTTGGAACGTTTATATACTTATTTCAACTTATTGTATGTATATAATCAAAATACTATAGTCGTGCCAATGTACTTCCAATGTAAACACAATATCGCGCACTTCTTAGCACGTAACATTGGCAATACATTTACACTTATTCTGAAATCAATATTCACATTATATTGGGAAATCTTTGCCGAAGCACTTTCAATACAAACGTAATACCGTGTACTTCTTGGCACGTAACATTGGCAATACATTTATACTCATTCTGAAATAAATATTGACTTTATATGGGTAAATCTTGGCCAATGCACTTCCAATGCAAACGCAATATTGCGCACTTCTTGGCACGTAACGTTGGCAATACATTTATACTCATTCTGAAATAAATATTAACTTTATATGGGTAAATCTTGGCCAATGCAATACCAATGCAAACGCAATATCGCGCACGTCTTGGCACGTAACGTTGGCAATACATTTATACTCATTCTGAAATAAATATTAACTTTATATGGGTAAATCTTGGCCAATGCAATACCAATGCAAACGCAATATCGCGCACGTCTTGGCACGTAACGTTGGCAATACATTTATACTCATTCTGAAATAAATATTGACTCTATATTGGTAAATCTTGGCCAATGCAATTCCAATGCAAACGCAATATCGCGCACGTCTTGGCACGTAACATTGGCAATACATTTATACTCATTCTGAAATAAATATTGACTTTATATGGGTAAATCTTGGCCAATAAACTTCCAATGCAAACGCAATATTGCGCACTTCTTGGCACGTAACGTTGGCAATACATTTGCACTTATTCTGTAATCAATATTCGTATTATATTGAGAAATCTTGGCCAATGCACTTCCAACATTAGCCCAATATTGGCTAATTATTGACGTGCAATATCAGGAATACATTTGCATTTATTTTATGACCAATATTGGTTTCACATTGGGACATGTTGGCCAATGCACTCCCAACATAACCAATGAATAGCCAATGCTGAGCCAATGCACTGTGCTACTAGGGAATAACTCAAAAAGTAACGAGTCGTTACTTTTCAGTTAGTGTTTTGCAATAAATGTGTACTATTAATTTAAATATAAGAATCTTATATTTCAAACTTTGTTTAATTAATAATTTATTATGTACTACATACTTAATTATGTCACATTATACAGGATGTTCCCGGGTTAAGGGGATCATAAAACCGTCTGTACCACCGACGGAGATGTGATTTTCGCACAGCTACCAGTTTTTTTTTTGGATTTATAGAATTAAAAATCCTTTTACAGGATTAAAGTATAAACGCAAACGGATACGGCTCTGTTCGTGTTTTCGTTAAAAAAGAAAAAAACTTTTTTATATAAAAAATTTTTTATATAATAAATTTTTTTTCTTTTTTAACGAAAACACGACCAGAGCCGTATCCGTTTGCATTTATACTTTAATCCTGAAAAAGGATTTTTAATTCTATAAATCAAAAAAAACTGGTAGCTGTGCGAAAATCACATTTCGTATCGACATTATCGACATCGACGGAGTTCGACCTTCGGTTTAGGATCCCCTTAAGGGGGGATCCTTATGTAGACGGTCCAAAAAATCGATTTTTTTTTATTTTAATCAATAGTACACTATTCGTGGAATATATTCCCAAAGTTACATTAAAAAATTCGCAGTTTTAAAGGCCTCACAGCCATTTCTTGCGCGCAGGTATACGTGCGGGTATACGAGCGGCGAAAACTTTAAACGCGTTTTTCTCGAAACCACGTTTTTGAAATTGGCGGGCACGATAACTCAAAAACTATTTGACCAATCAAATTGGCTCTGTACGTACACATAGTTTATTAAATTTACTAGTCGATAAACCTCTAAAATTAATAAAATAATTAATTTAAACAATTTTTATTGAATTAATAAAGTTCACATTTGTGAGTGAAAATTGCATTTTTTTTTTTAAAGTGCCGCCATTTTGTCAATTTTCAACTTTTTTGCATTTTTTTAGGTTCATCGACAAACTATGTTTATAAACAATAAGAAATCTTTTTGTTTTTCTGATTCAGACAAGTAAACAAGGAGCTAGAACGCCCGCCGTTTAAAACCGACGCTTTTTCTTACGCCCTATAAACGTATTATATTATTTTTTTTTTAAAGTAAAAAAAATTTTTTTACGTACTTTAATCTTCAAATAAAATAGCCCAAAAGTTATCAAAGCGATTTATTAAATAGTTTTTTTTTTTAAATTCCCGAAAATCCCTTTATATTCAGTCGTCTACATAAGGATCCCCCCTTAAACGGCCAAACTTGACATATGAGTTTAGGATCTCAAAACAAGAAAAACTTTCTTCTGGAGGTATGCTCGCAAACACTTCGTTCAAGAGGACATATTTACTTTTGAAGTTGCAGAACTATTATAAATAAATAATTTCAAAATAATGTAGGTTTATCCTCAACAGTAATCAAAATGTACAGTAATCAAAATTATAATTATTATATCTTCTAATCTTCTTTATTGTTAAACATTAATTAAAATTATAATAATTATTCTTTTTACTGTTTAACAGTATTCAAAATTAAAATAATTATCTTCTTTACTGCTTTATAGTAATCAAAAAAGTAATAAATATCTTGTTCAAAATGATTTAACACTAATAGATTTTTTGAATGGAATGTTCTCAAGCAAAAAGTATATAAAATGCCTGTATGAAAAATGTATGAAATGACCTTTAATCACAACAAAAACGGAAGATAGTGCAAGCGTGCGAAGGAATAACAAACGCACAATATCAATTAGCCACTTGTTCTTTTACTGATAGGTGCAACGCTTGTCTCTGGGCTAAAAGCTATCATTCTGAACAAAATATTTAATACTTAAATTTTGGTTACTGTAAAACAGTAAAAAGGATAATTATTTTAATTTTAATTGCTGTAAACATAGTAAAGAAGATAATTGTTTTAATTTTGATTACTGTTTAGCAGTAAAGAGGATAAACCTATATTATTTTGAAATTATTCATTCCTAATTTTGTAACTTCAGAAGTTAATATCTCTTTAACGAAGCGTTTGCGAGCATACCTCTAGAGGAAAAATTTTCTTGTTTTGAGATCCTATATACTCATATTTTAAGTTTGGTCGTTTAACCCGGAAACATCCTGTATAATATAAAACATAGTATAATTAAATTTTTTTTAAATTAATAAAACTTTTAATAAAAAGTTTACGTGGCAATTATTCGATTTTAAGAATTCATACAATTTTTCTTGTGCGGACTCGAGACTTCTCTTATTTGTTGATTAAAAGCAGAAAAATATAAAGTAACTATTAGAGTAACTATTAAATTAGTTACTAGTTATCAAAAAAATGTAACTAACTTAAGCTAAAGTTATAGATGGAGAAAAAGGAACAAAGTTAAGTTATAGTTACAAAAAAAAAGTAACTATAACTGTAACTTCGTTACAAGTAACGAGTTACTTCCCAACCCTGCCTAATACATATTACAAAAGTTTGTCTATACATGGAATAGTGCTGTCTGATGTTTATAAATTTTGAATTAATCAGTGCAACGTGTTAACCTTTTGCAATCCCCTAATTCTTTTCTTCTACTTAATAAGATTATGAATGTTGTCTAATTATGCGATGATATAAAAAAGTAAAGCCAATTTCGTGTTTTTTGTTTTAATAAGTGCATTCGAATTGCCCGTCAATAATCATAGCCCTCACTTGCGTGTCCGGGCAACGCCTTTAGATATCATTATTAACATTATTATATTAATACTATATTATTTTGTATTTAATATACGAATCTTAGATTAATATTTATTTTACTCGTATATCAAAATTGTTTTTACATTGTTTTTAATATTTTCCATTTATATATATTATTAAAAAGTTGTGGAACACTATAAAGATGTGTAATATATGATGGAAGTATCACTCCGCGCCATTAGCTGGAAAAATGATATTTATCAACCAAATTGACTTTGATAGGGCTCATTCGACGCGGAATCGTTTGGTGGTCACGAATATCGTCATTAAAACGTTTGGTGGTCAATCGTTTTCCTAAAAAATAGAAAAAACTGTATGCTCATGGTGTCGACTTATTCACAAAAACTATTAGCTGTTGAAGACCAGTGTATAGGTCAAAGCACATAACATGGCGTAGCGATATACGACAGTCGTAGTTTCCGACCTGACAGATCAGGATACGCCAAAACTTGTGCGTTACTTACGTCCACGACTACGACTGTCACATGTGCTTTGGCCCTATCTAATTTGGAATTTTTGCTCATTTCAAATTATTTTTGTTTTTCAACAATGCAAATGTGTAAATTTGAAGTAAAATGGAGTGGAAGGCTCGAAATAAATAAAAAAAAATCTGTGCAAAAGCGCAGCTTCCTATCTCAATTTTAACACGTGCCGCAGAGCACTTGAATTTTCCTATTAAAATCAAATAGCAAATGATTTTAGTATGAATGCAATAACAATCGGAAAAATTTGAAACTTGGCAATTCTCTTACCTATAGTTGTACCTATCTTCTGAAATTTTTATAGATCTTTATCTACATATTTCAGGTTGCTAGTGGTCGACGAAAATAATTTTTTTTTTTAATTTTTTAATCAAATAGCAAATGATTTTAATATGAATGCAATAGCGATCGGAAAAATTTTAAACTTGGCAATTCTCTTACCTATAGTTGTACCTCTTTTCTGATATTTTTATAGATTTTTATCTACATATTTCAGGTTGCTAGTGGTCGATGAAATTAATTTTTTTTTAATTTTTGAAAAATCAAAGGAATCTTGTTTATTTATTTATTTTTATAATTTTTTTTATATATTTATTTATTTATTTGCTGTCTTAAATAAGAATTCAATACTTTTACAAAATTATTTATCTCAAAAATCTTTCATGTCTCTTTTTTCGCATCGGGATATTTTTTTTATATATAATAGTCAGCATGTTTGCATCACAATTTCATTAATGTCAAAATTATACAGGATATAATCCTGCCAAAATATTAAAAAAATGGCTAGAAACATAATTTATTTAATTTTTTACAGTTACAAAAGTTATTCTCATTAACCTCTAGCAACCTGAAATATATAGATAAAAATCTATAAATATGTCAGAAAATAAACACAACTATAGGTAAGAGAATTGCCAAGTTTCAAATTTTTCCGACAGCAATTGCATTCATACTAAAATCATTTGCTATTTGATTAAAAAATTAAAAAAGAAAATTATTTTCATCGACCACTAGCAACCTGAAATATGTAGATAAAAATCTATAAAAATTTCAGAAGATAGGTATAACTATAGGTAAGAGAATTGCCAAGTTTCAAATTTTTCCGATCGTTATTGCATTCATACTAAAATCATTTGCTATTTGATTTTAATAGGAAAATTCAAGTGCTCTGCGGCACGTGTTAAAATTGAGATAGGAAGCTGCGCTTTTGCACAGATTTTTTTTTATTTATTTTGAGCCTTCCGAACCGTTCGAGGAGTCAAAATTAAAAATTACCCCTTTTAAGGACCACTCTAATATATGTATATATATTAACATCATTTAAGGGTCCATATCCCTCAGTAGGTCCAAAAAATAGGTGATTTTTTGTGAATTTTTTGTGGAGAAAGTAAACAAAATAAATCAATCAATATTTATGGATTATATTGATGATACTTTTAAGTAGTTATACAAATTTTTTCAGCCCATTTAAATAATTAGGCGAAGCGGGATACTGGGCAACGGCGCGGAGTAGGTTGCTCCATGGCGGAAGTCCTCAAGGTCGTAAAATGTGTCTGAAACATCGAATCAATCGATTTTCCTGTTCAGTACAAGTGTCCCTATAGAGTAGACTAAAAAAAATTATTTTGAATAAAAATTCATAAAATGGCGGCAGTTAAAAAAAAAATCAATAATGAAAATTAAATTTTTTCCTTTTAACTGCCGCCATTTTATGAATGTTTATTCAAAATAATTTTTCTTAGTCTACTCTATAGGGACACTTGTACTGAACAGGAAAATCGATTGATTCGATGTTTCAGACACATTTTACGACCTTGAGGACTTCCGCCATGGAGCAACCTACTCCGTGCCGTTGCCCAGTATCCCGCTTCGCCTAATTATTTAAATGGGCTGAAAAAATTTGTACAACTACTTAAAAGTATCATAAATATAATCCATAAATATTGATTAATTTATTTTGTTTACTTTCTCCACAAAAAATTCACAAAAATCACTATTTTTGTGAATTTTTTGGACCTACTGAGGGATATGGACCCTTAAATAAATAGTGTTATGATATTTTGATATAGATACGAACGCTTAATATCAAATGTAAAATATATTTATTATTGCTCAAATTAATATTAGGCATTACATTATATTTTGTTCTTTGCAAATAAAAGTTTTTTTATACCCTTTGTATATGATACAATTATATAATATATTCATTTGTATTAAGGAATATAAAAATACATTTAAAAATGCCCAATCTTCGGCATTATAACATAAAAAAGCATAACTAAAATGTATAAGAAAATATATATACAAATCCAAGACATCCACTACCTTATTTTATTTTATTGATTTTGTAAATTGCTAATTGAAAAATTATATCAAAAGTTATTTTGCATTTTGGGATTTATATTATTTTGCAATTGTAATAAATACGAGGTAAGCATTGAGATGCGACAGACACACATATATAGGCTGTTAGAAAGAGATTGACAATCTGTTTCTATCTCCCTCCCGCTCGTATGTCCCTAGATCGTTGTGCCTCTCGTGGCGCATGAAGCGAATTAGATTTTACTTCACTAAGAGGACCACCCCCCACCACTAAAATTTGAGCTCGTTGCTAGACCTGTATACAAGACCGTGGGGTAGAGTTTACGTTCGAGTTTGGTGTTTCCACCGCAAGAGCGCTCACTCCAACTCGATTCTGACCCGACTCTGACCCAGTACGAACCCTCGGTGGAAACTTACTCATGAAGACTGTATAAGGAGACCACACAGCCAGGAAATCGCTCGAAAAATGAAGCTCATTTTTTACCCCTGCTAACCGGCCACTTGCGGCGCTGGTGTTGATTATACCGTTTTTCGTGGTGTGTCTTGTTGAAATGCGTGCTTCATGGCGTTCTTATCGACGGTATCGTGTATTATCGTGAGATACCGGTATCGATGCAAATAAAAGAATTGTGTTTTTTTGTTAAATTTTATATTGATAAACGATCATGCCAAAAGTGTGCTCGTACCCTGATTGCCAATCTGGGTCTACGGCACAACGCAAATTGCAATGTGTCAGGCAACAGGCAATAGGAATAGGAATAACATAGTCGCATTCTTTTTTAATACACTGTATTGAAAAAGGATGCGACTATGTTCCCAGATAGCAAAATCTGACTGAAGCACGTTTTGAAATTTATGTGCTACATATTATAGTGACAGAATGTTATCAATATTTTAGCAGGTTATGCCGTTTCAGTTAATGCCGTCAGAAACGCAGCAAAAATCAAGCACTACGTGCGTCACGATATGTAATGGCAGAAATGCGGCAAAAATTGAGCTGAGATTACCAGCATAAATAGAGTAAATTTCAAACATCGTATGCTGGCACAATGTGTCCAGCAGAATGCACACTGCGATTGCACATAACTTGCTCTCACAGTATAACAACAGATTGTCAGCAGAAATCAAACTTATGTTGTCCTCCGTATAACTTTATAAATTAAAGGTTAGATGGGCCGGCACATTACGCCAAAGTAAACAGCTGTATTTTACATTTAAATGTTGTAAATACATAAAAATCCGTAAAATCTAAAACGAATACAATAAGAAAAATCTTAAAAAATACTAAAAGCTTGCACTACACAACCCTAATACCTTATTATAAGAACTTTAAGAACCGAGGGCCTAATTATATTATACATATAGTTAGCAATTATACATACCTTCTTTAACAGAGTCGACATTTCCTTATACTTCTAGGCAAACCACGTCGAACGTTCACAACACAAAACTGGCAGCGAAAACGCGGGTAATCCGTTCTCTTCTAAAATTCTCGCGATCTTACTCTGAAGCTCCTCAAGTGACTCTCGATCTCGATGTTATTCGATACCTTCAATATATCGATATATATATCAATGGCGTCACAATGACGTCATTTTGACGTCACTGCAAGGAGCCTTGATGAAAAATTGACCATTTAAGGGGATCCTGCAGTCGTATGAATTACCGTCATTATCGTTTTTCAATGGATCTTTTAATTGGCTTTATAAAATTGCAAAAATCTTTTACAGAATTACAGTACGCACAAAAATCTATGTTACACAACATTTATCAAAAACACAAAAAAATTAAAAATATTACTTATTTGGGCACATACAGTTGTCACCCGACGACAATATTTGCTTAAAACAAAAATTCTGCAGTTTATACATACATAATGTTTATCATGTAACTTTGGATAAACATGTAGGAATAATATCGTGCAAGTAGAAGTAAGATTCAATGCGTACAAAAAAAGATCCATTGAAAAATTATTTTAGTAATGCAAATACGGATGCAAAATGACAAGAAGAGCAGTGTCGCGTGCAATTAGCGTAAAATTCATAAAATGGCGGCAGTTAAAAGAAAAAAATTAATAGTGAAAATTAAATTTTTTCCTTTTAACTGCCGCCATTTTATAAATTTTTATTCAAAATAATTTTTTTTAGTCTACTCTATAGGGACATTTGTACTGAACAGGAAAATCGATTGATTCGATGTTTCAGACACATTTTACGACCTCGAGGACTTCCGCCATGGAGCAACCTACTCCGCGCCGTTGCCCAGTATCCCGCTTCGCCTAATTATTTAAATGGGCTGAAAAAATTTGTATAACTACTTAAAAGTATCGTCAATATAATCCATAAATATTAATTAATTTATTTTGTTTACTTTCTCCACAAAAAATTCACAAAACATCACCTATTTTTTGGACCTACTGAGGGATATGGACCCTTAAATTGACCAAAATCCATGGTCGAATTCATCGTCTTGATTTGATCTGAAACGTGCTGTGTGAATCTAACAAATCTGGTCGACTCGCAGTTTTTCAAAGTTCATTTCGGAAAAGATGATTGAATATTGCCAGTTAAGTCGATTAAATATTCTTAACTTGTTAATTGTTAATTATCATACTGGCGAAATGAATAACGTATTACTTTTGGTTCAAAAATTAATATCTCTGGTTATATTTGTCGTAGAGAAATCTTTAAAAAAGCATTTTAAAGCTGAGAAGACAATCTTTTCGAAAAAAATTGTTTAAATTACAGGAAATTGCAAATTCCAATTGTTACAAGCAATTAAAATGTTTAATTATTTTTTTCACTAAAAAGTACATTTTTTTAAATTTTTAAAATAATGCTATCTTATTTTCTACTTTATTCTGAAAGTACACATATTTTTTATTTTATGAAGAAACGATGGATTCTATTTTTTATATAACTAGCTGGTTACCCGGGCTTCGCCCCGGAGGACTTCTCGCCCCTTTGTGGACATATGTGCATAGAATTTGAAATTTATAGGTGTTTGTTACTTAAAATTAATGAAATTATAATACTTCCATGTATAGCATTTGTTTTATAAATTGTTTCTGTTTTTCTTTAATTGGTTTTGTGATATGTAAAAAAAGCAGTTTTTAAAAAAATAATTTTTGCTTTCTTATTCCACAATAAATTTATTAACAAAAATAATTTTAAAGGTAGGGGAGAGAGGAAGAATTGCAACCTTTTAAGGGAAAAGTTAAATAAAGCCGACGATTATTTATCAACTATAGAGGTTTTTATTTTAAATAATACTCCAGTTATTTGATTACTTTAAATCCCAAAGTTACTCTAAACTACAATAATTAATATTTATAGATTTTCAACATAAATTACAATATAATTTTAAACAATAAGCAAAACCCGTTTGTAATTACCCCAGCTACGGCATTGCCCCGCGTGCGGCGGGTAGTTTTTTACAGACACTGAATTTTTTACAAACATGGTGTCTCTTACAGACACAGAAACTTTTACAGACATTGTGTCTCTTACAGACACAGAATCTCTTACAGACATGGTGTCTCTTACAGACATAGGCCGGTATTCATAGTCGAATCTTATTTCAAGACCGTCTTAAGTAATGTCTTAAGACGCTAATACGGCTCTGTGATTGGTTCATGACATCTTAAGATTGTACTTAAGACGGTCTTAAATATAAGATCCGACTATGAATACCGGCCATAGTGTCTCTTACAGACATGGTGTCTTATACAGCCATGTTGTTGTCTCTCTTACAAACATTATACCTTTTACCGTCTAAGACAAACGTAATGTCTTTTGCAAACGTAAAAAAACAAAAATTTTGATAAATTATGTACTTTGCTACGGTATTTAATTACTTTAAATCCATTTTGACTCCAATAAACTTTAATTGTATTGCGCATCTCTTCTTCGAGATCATATGGTAGATGTTTAAAGTTATTTATGGTTTTGTGATATAATAGCATAGTATCCGTGCTTCGCAAAGGTGTTTGCAAAAGTAAATGAAAACTAATAAAGAAAAAGTATATATAAATTTGAATAAAGCGAAGCGTGTTGATGTAGAAAAACGATAAAGTGAAATTCGAAATATAACATTTGATAAAGAAATAAAAAAGAGAAGATTGTAGTAAAAAAAATAACGCAAAAAATATCTACGACCTTTTTTTCTACTTAAGGACCTCTTTGTAGACCACATTGGTGGTTCTCCCCTCAGGTGCTAGGATCACCAGGCTGCTGGGTGAGCTCACCCTGGAGCAGGCCACGTAGAACTGCCCATGTGAGAAGCAGCCCTCACTTAAGTCAATTTTTGGTTTTATAAATTGTTGTTTTTTTTTTTTTTAATTGGTTTTGTAATATATGTAAAAAAGAAAACAACACAACGATGAAAATATGTTAGGATGTTCATCCATTAATATATCAGCGATTGTATATGTCACCTTGAGTTTAAACCGCAGTCGGCGCCAAATACGGGGAGGGTCAATAATGCCGTTTTTGCGTTCCCTTCTGATTTCCATAAAACAATTTTTTTGTATTGTACGATCATTAGAAATGTCAAAAATAACAATTAGTTAAGAAAAAACTTGATCCATAAAGCAAAAATTTATTATTAGTCTGCGTATAGCACTATGGTGTACCCACTATGGTACACCTAAGCCCTTTTTATGATAAGTAAACTAATAAAATATTTTCGCTCATTATAGTGCACTGCCACTATGTTAACGTCATTTTTCACTACAATGTATCGTCCCCAAGATAAAGGTGAATACAGCTCATGGTAAAAAAAAAAATATTTTTTTTACTATTTGATGTATTCTACAGGTTAATGACATTTTTTATTAGACCCTGGGATGAATCTCGCGGACACAAATCAATTTTCTCGGTATCTTCAAGTAGAGCTGTTTAAAGAAATATTATATAATAATATTCTTAATCTCTACAGAGATCTTATATTACTGTTTAATTGTTTTATTGTATATAGACGATATTTCAATAATTGAAGGTTTATTGTGACCATAAAAAAGAACAGATGTTTCAAGTAATCATCTAAGTCTTAAAAAGTTAAAATTTTTATAAAAAATCTTTGAGCTCGCATAAAAAGTTGCTTTATCTGCAATAATCCAAAAAATCTAAGACGTGCTACTCCAGCATTGAAAAAGAATGTTTTCATAGAGAAAGCCACTTTTATGCAAGTTCACGGATTTTTAATAGAGACTTTTAACTTTTTAGGCCTTGGAAGTTCACTTGAATTATCTGTTCTTTTTGACATAGTCACAATTAAACTTCTATTATTGAAATATTGACTACAATAAAACAATTTAAGTAAATCTTGAATATAACGCCCCCCTCCCAATTCCTTTAAAATTTTAAAATTTGGTGTATTTTGGGTCGTAAAAAAGATTCTGAGAAGAAAAATTGTCGTTCATGTTCCGTTTGTTTATAATTAATATTTAAAATATCACGATGTCGGTAAGTATAAACAAATGATAATTGAAACGCTAATTTATGGAAAAATCATTAATGAGGCAATAGTTAAAGCAGACAACAGTTTGTGTTTTTCATTAAAGCAGAGAATACTTACTCTGTATTTCTACTATTTGCTGCTTTAACCAAGATTATAATTTTGAAATGTATAATTATGTGGAAATAATAGGAGGAAATGACATATAATATGATCTAATTATATTCGTAAATTATCATTTTCTTATACTGACATGGTGATATTTAAAATATTAATTATAAACAAACAGAACATGAGCGACAATTTTCCTTCTCAGAATCTTCTTTACAACCCAAAATACACCAAATTTTAAAATTTCAGAGGAATTGGAAGGAGGGTGGGGGGGGGGATATATTCAAGATTTACCTAAATTATAATTTTAAACAATAAACAAAACCCGTTTGTAATTACCCCAGCTACGATTCGGCATTGCCCCGCGTGCGGTGGGTAACTCCGAATAGAAAATAAATATTAATATTAATTATTGTAATTTAAAGCTAAATAACTGGAGTACCATTTAAAATGCAGACTTCTATAATTGATAAATAATCGTCGGCTTTACTTAACTTTTCCTTTAGATGTTCGCAATTCTTCCATTCTCCCCTATCCTCAAAATTTTTTTCGTTAATAAATTTATCGTGGAATAAGGAGGCAAAAGTTATTACTTTAAAAGTAATTGTTGGGCTGAGTATAAGAACCAAAAGAAAAATACATAGGAATTAATTTACAGATTATACGAATTTAGATTTGCCCCTTTAGAGATTGATTAAGGAAAAATCCTGAGTTATGGTTTTAAGCATTTTTATGGGTAACCTTTGTAAGCAAAAACCAAGTCGATATCTCATCGGGCATAAGAGATATTGACGAATCCGTGAAAATACATTTTACCCCTTTTCAACCCCTTAGGGATTGAATTTTTAAAAATCCCTTCTTAGTGGGTGCTTACGTCATGAGAGGAATACACTCCCCGAATTTCATGTTTCTAGGTTCAGGGGTTTGGGTTGGGCGTTGATGAGTGAGTGAGTGAGTGAGTGAATCAGGACATTTGTTTTTATATACGAAGTGAGTCATTTTAATCAATACAGGCAAATATCTCGAAAAATATGGAAGATACGGAAAAATATTTCAGACAAAAGTTGTATGGTCTAAAGGGAGACATAAGATGCTGGCAATGATTTGACTTTGAATGGTCGTTTGAAGCTCACTCTGGGAGAAATTTTGACCGTTATTTTTGTAGTTAAGCAACTTAGCATTTCGGTTAGTGCCGAATAAGTTAAAATTGTGTTTGCGTAACTAAATATCAACAGAACTAATTGAAAAAATTGACTAGTATAACTGAAACATCTTTGACATAGATAGAATAGCTAATCGCGATTTTGAGTTACGCGGGGTTAACCATGATTTCAGATTAAACATACCTATTTCTGAATTATGCTTAATCTGAAATCACGGTTACGAAATCCGTAATCGTGATTTACCTTAACTCACTTCGTGTATTATACCTTAACTCATATTCATAATCTATATAACTCTGAATTGTGGTTGTTCGATAGCAGAAATATAAGTTTTAGAAGAGTTACAGTAAAATAGATCGTTAGCTCAGCGTTAGCGTACTAGGCTACCATTCCGGAATCTTACAGATTCTTAGGTTCGAATCCCGCCAATGCGTGCGTATACAAAAATTGTAAAACAATGCGTAATTGTAAATAATAAAATAGAATACATGCGAAACCATGAATACAGATCAACTAAAAAAAAGAAGAAATAAGAACAAATTACAAATAAAAAATTTTTTTTTTTTTCGTTAAAATATTCTTAAAATGAATACAAAGGAAATAGCCATACGGTCCAAGCTTGAATCTTAGGCAGCTCAATATAATTATTTTCTATATGTATTAATACGCGTATTTTCCAACATATTAAACTGCGCGCCGATTATTTGTCGGACTTAAAACACAGCTATTGTTGGAACATTAGAAATTCCCTCTCCCTTCCCTAATTAAATCGATATCGATTTAATATTAAAATCACTGTAAAAACTTATTGCGAAAAATATTACCCCAGCCAGGGTTCGAACCTGGAATCTCCCGCATTCCGTTCGGGCGTCTTACCAATTCGACTACCGGGGCATGTGGTAATATTTATCGCAATAACCGGATAACAATAAATTGAACGTCTTTCTCAGGCGACGTGAATAAGTTTTTACAGTAATTTTAATATTAAATCGATATCGATTTAATTAGGGAAGGGAGAGGGAATTTCTAATGTTCCAACAATAGCTGTGTTTTAAGTCCGACAAATAATCGGCGCGCAGTTTAATATGTTGGAAAATACGCGTATTAGTACATATAGAAAATAATTATATTGAGCTGCCTAAGATCCAAGCTTGGACCGTATGGCTATTTCCTTTGTATTGATTTATATCTTAACGGTCTTAACATATATTGTTTATTCACGTCGCCTGAGAAAGACGTTCAATTTATTGTTATCCGGTTATTGCGATAAATATTACCACATGCCCCGGTAGTCGAATTGGTAAGACGCCCGAACGGAATGCGGGAGATTCCAGGTTCGAACCCTGGCTGGGGTAATATTTTTTGCAATAAGTTTTTACAGTGATTTTAATATTAAATCGATATCGATTTAATTAGGGAAGGGAGAGGGAATTTCTAATGTTCCAACAATAGCTGTGTTTTAAGTCCGACAAATAATCGGCGCGCAGTTTAATATGTTGGAAAATACGCGTATTAATACATATAGAAAATAATTATATTGAGCTGCCTAAGATCCAAGCTTGGACCGTATGGCTATTTCCTTTGTATTGATTTATATCTTAACGGTCTTAACATATATTCACGTCGCCTGAGAAAGACGTTCAATTTATTGTTATCCGGTTATTGCGATAAATATTACTACATGCCCCGGTAGTCGAATTGGTAAAACGCCCGAACGGAATGCGGGAAATTCCAGGTTCGAACCCTGGCTGGGGTAATATTTTTCGCAATAAGTTTTTACAGTGATTTTAATATTAAATCGATATCGATTTAATTAGGGAAGGGAGAGGGAATTTCTAATGTTCCAACAATAGCTGTGTTTTAAGTCCAACAAATTATCGGCGCGCAGTTTAATATGTTGAAAAATACGCGTATTAATACATATAGAAAATAATTATATTGAGCTGCCTAAGATCCAAGCTTGGACCGTATGGCTATTTCCTTTGTATTGATTTATATCTTAACGGTCTTAACATATATTGTTTATTCACGTCGCCTGAGAAAGACGTTCAATTTATTGTTATCCGGTTATTGCGATAAATATTACCACATGCCCCGGTAGTCGAATTGGTAAGACGCCCGAACGGAATGCGGGAGATTTCAGGTTTGAACCCTGGCTGGGGTAATATTTTTCGCAATAAGTTTTTACAGTGATTTTAATATTAAATCGATATCGATTTAATTAGGGAAGAAAGAGGGAATTTCTAATGTTTCAACAATAGCTGTGTTTTAAGTCCAACAAATTATCGGCGCGCAGTTTAATATGTTGAAAAATACGCGTATTAGTACATATAGAAAATAATTATATTGAGCTGCCTAAGATCCAAGCTTGGACCGTATGGCTATTTCCTTTGTATTGATTTATATCTTAACGGTCTTAACATATATTGTTTATTCACGTCGCCTGAGAAAGACGTTCAATTTATTGTTATCCGGTTATTGCGATAAATATTACCACATGCCCCGGTAGTCGAATTGGTAAGACGCCCAAACGGAATGCGGGAGATTCCAGGTTCGAACCCTGGCTGGGGTAATATTTTTCGCAATAAGTTTTTACAGTGATTTTAATATTAAATCGATATCGATTTAATTAAGGAAGGGAGAGGGAATTTCTAATGTTCCAACAATAGCTGTGTTTTAAGTCCGACAAATAATCGGCGCGCAGTTTAATATGTTGGAAAATACGCGTATTAATACATATAGAAAATAATTATATTGAGCTGCCTAAGATCCAAGATTGGACCGTATGGCTATTTCCTTTGTATTGATTTATATCTTAACGGTCTTAACATATATTGATTCTTAAAATGAGTTGAGCCGTAACTCAAATTTTTGCTTACATTACCTGATTCTTTAGTTAGGTATTTCAGATAGTAGGTAAGTTACAACTAAAATTTCTTATAAGACTAGTCAATATCTTCATTTACGTATTCCTCAAATAAGGTTACTGGATGCTCTCATCGTCGTTGTCTAACTGAGATGTGCAATTACTGCAACAGCAATTCGATGATATAACTGTGTTTGGAGGACTCGAGATGTCTTCTCATAACCAAGAATTACACTTGCTTATGTAAGTTAATTTTTAGGTTTTTAACTGATATTATTCCTCTGACGTCATCATTTTGATGACGTATTTCTAGTCCAAATACGAGGTTACGTAAAATTAGAGTTACGAGCAATCCAAATAATTTGATTACTAGTCGTGGTCGTGGGCCCCAAAATGGGTTGCTTAACTGTATATTTTTCTCCCAGAGCACGTGAACGTCACCTTCAATTTCTTAAACGGAACCTCCTATATTGTAGTATATTGTTTGAAAGGGCATAAAATAAGAAAAATTTTGGCGCAAACCAGAGATCGATACGTTGACCCGTTCGGGAGTTATTTAGAGTTAAAAATTGACTTTTTCAAACTTTGACCCTAAATAACTCACGAACGGGTCAACGTATCGACCTCTGGTTTGCGCCAAAATTTTTCTTATTTTATGCCCTTTCAAACGGTATACTACAATATGGGGGTTTTACTTAAAATTTTTTAGTGTCCCAGGGGACTCCAACTCAAAAATTTGAAATGGAACCCTCCAATATTGTAGTATACCGTTTGAAAGGGCATAAAATAAGAAAAATTTTAGCGCAAACCAGAGGTCGATACGTTGACCCGTTCGTGAGTTATTTAGAGTCAAAGTTTGAAAAAGTCAATTTTTGACCCTAAATAACTGCCGAACGGGTCAACGTATCGACCTCTGGTTTGCGCCAAAATTTTTCTTATTTTATGCCCTTTCAAACGATATACTACAATATAGGAGGTTCCGTTTAAGAAATTGAAGGTGACGTTCACGTGAGCTTCAAACGACCATCCAAAGTCAAATCATTGCCACTATCTTATGTCCCCCTTTAGACCATACAACTTTTGTTTGAAATATTTTTCCGTATCTTCCATATTTTTCGAGATATTTGCCTGTATTGATTAAACTGACTCACGCTGTATATAGATAATCGTCGTTTGTTTAACTTTTTCCTTAGATGTTCGCAATTCTTCCACTCTCCCCTACGGCTTTTAAAATTATTTTCGTTAATAAATTCGTTGTGGAATACGGAAGCAAAAGTTATTTTGTTAAAAGTAGATTGATTATTAAAGTATAGATTATTTTTGTTAATAAATTTATTTTGTGCAATAAGAAAGTAAATTTTTTTTTTTAAGTAATTGTTTGGCTGAGTATAAGAACCGAAAGCAAAATACATAGAAATTAATTTGCAGCAGATACGAAGGGTTCTATAATTCACCCCTGAATCTAGATTTGCGCCTTTAGAGGTTGATCAGGTCAAAATCCTGAATTATGTTTTTTAGAGCATTTGTATGGGTAACCTTCGTAAGCAAAAACCAAGTCGATATCTCATCGGGCCTAAGAGATATTGACGAATCCGTGAAAATACATTTTACCCTTCTTCACACCCTTAAGGGTCGAATTTCTAAAAATCCCTTCTTAGTGGGTGCTTATGTCATGAGAGGAATACACTCCCCGAATTTCATGTTTCTAGGTTCAGGGGTTTGGGTTGGGCGTTGATGAGTGAGTCAGTCAGGACATTTGTCTTTATATATATAGATTGCCACTGAAGAAGAAGCAGGTCAGGCAGGTGGCAGGTGTCATAATCCGAAGAAGTCAGCGACAGACAAGCAAGTACGAGACGTCGGAGTTAACGGCGCAGTAGGAATTCTCGTCGACTATTCGGTGCATATGGCTGTAATCTAGCAGCATCAGCAAGTGAATTTACACACAATACATTTTGGGAGCTTTATCTGATTAAGCCAGGATGCCGAAAAAAGGTACGTGTGCTAGTTCTTACATACGATTGCTCCGGAAACGGCTTTTCCCGTAAAATTGTAAATTGTACTTGACAATTGATCATTTCCGTCATGCATGTATGTGTGTATGTTATAATTTGACTTATTGCCCGAATTATTTGCTCGATATTCAGAAAAAAGCCCCTAATTTATTAAAAAAGTTAAATATAATATAGTCGATCCATATGGTTCTAAAAACGCGCAGTCGGTTGAATTTCCATGTGTATTTCAAAATCACGATAACAATTCCCAGATAGCACATAAAATTCAAAAAAATTTCTTTTTTAATCCCCGAATTGTGAACGGAAGTAGTTTTTCGTCCACGTTTTGCTCCAAAAGAGTTCGTAAGAGTTCGGAAAAAGTTCGATTCCATGTCAGTAACTTCGAATTCTTTTATAGTTACCAAAAGGATCTCTTTTACACACCATAAGATTTCGCAATAAAGTCGAAGTGAGCGCAATTTGGAATTGATTGCGATTTGTTCTAGAATAGAAAAATAATTAGTATCTGAAGGAGGATAAGAAAGAATTCTTCATAATCTACCCAAAAACAATTTCTGATGCAGAAAAAACATAAAACTATGTAGGGGAGATCGGGGGAGATTGACAGTTTCTTTTCGGTGCCGATTTTTAACAACAAAATAAATAATTTTAGTTAAATGTGGTAAACCGTTGTAAAGAATGAACCTTTAGCTACAAAATTTATATAGGAAAGAATCCCGCACAAAACCACGGGAAAAAGCCTTTCGGTCGAATTGGCTAAAACGGTGGGAATCAGTAGTTTATGTGATGCTGATCAAAAGTCTCAATAGGCGCGGTCCGAAAATGGCCAGTTTTCAAAATACGAGGGGTCAAAAGTTGGAAATATGGCCAACAGATCTAGCTTACATGGGTTATCTACGCACGCATCGACGGCATCCATTGAGACGGAACACACACACAAACACACACACGCACGCACACACGCACGCACACACATGCACGCAGTTACACACATAGTCACCCATACACACACTCAGACAGGCGCGCGCGCGCGCGCACACACACACACACATACATACACATTCTCTCTGGACAAGTCCCATCTCAATGCGGAACAAGTTCCGTCTCAATGGATGCCATCGATGCATGCGTAGATAGCCCATGTAAGCTAGATCTGTTGGCCATATTTCCAACTTTTGACCCCTCGTATCTCGAAAACTGGCCATTTTCGGACCGCGCCTATTGAGACTTTTGATCAGCATCACATGAACTACTGATTCCCACAGTTTTAGCCAATTCTACCGAAAGGCTTTTTCCCGTGGTTTTGAGCGGGGTTCTTTTTGTTTACGTCGCTTTGTTTAACCGGTATAGATCAAAAACGACAACGGTGGAAAAATTGAAATTACAAAAATGCCGGGGCAGAGTCGTCACTCCATAAATACGTAATTCCGATTATGAAAACTGATAGGATACATTTTATTAATTATTTGTTAATAGAAAAATGTAAACATTTATTAATTAAAATGTTAAAATGTTTCATCATTTTGTGTTTTTGTGTGTGTGTGTACGGATTATATAACTCAAGAATTAATCAACCAAATATTAAAGTAATATATATGAAATATGGGTAGAAAAGACTGAAAAATATAATAAAATTAGAAAATTTGCCAATGTTATAAAAGTCCACCCCGGGTGCTTACTGACGAATTAGCCCCAAACACAAGTTTCAGGTTTGATCGCCCACGAAATATTAGACATCAACGATAATAAAAAAACTACACTGGATTCGTGTTCAGCATGTATTACTTTTTATAATCACGTACCTCGAGATTTGGAGAGCAAATATTATTGCAGATATTACAAAATTTCCACGCGCAGAAAATTTCACTTTCACCTTCCGAAAACACGTTTGCCCTTGTAAAAATCATAACACGGCAGGTAACCTGCCGAAACTCCGTTGGTCACATGGGTACCATAAGCAGCGTTTACAATGTTAATAGCGAGTTTGCACAATATACAGGTTCCGAGATATTTGATTTGACGATTTCACCCCGAAGACGTTTTTGCCCCGGTCTCCCCTACTAGTTTATAATTAAATGTACTGGTACACATATAGTACTTGTGTATTATGTGCACCAGTATATTTAATTATAAACTAGTACATAGTTTTATGCTTTTCTGATGCAGAAATTGTTTTCAGATAGATCATGAAGAATTTTCTTATCCAATATTATACATATAAGATACAATATAAATTTGTTGTCATTTGGGTATTGAAAAGTATCGTTACAATTTTATTCTTGTATAAGGCGTAATTAACATATACATGTACATTATTTAATTTTTAATAGTACATATGTCCAATATCTAATTGTGTCAAATAAGAAGTTTTCCATACATTAATCTATGTGTATTTACAATATAAATAACATGAGAATAATCTACATGAAAGAATGTAAAGATACGGGGGTGCCAATAGTTTATATCTAAAAAATTATAACTTTGTCTGCAAGTATAGTGTTACAGATATGTATATATAAAATATATCGTGCAAATATAAGTCATGTCGAACAAATATACAGATGCAGCAATTTTGAAAATAGAATTTAGAAAACACAAACGTACACGAAATAAAAATATTTTCATTACAATATTACATAATATTTACCAATATACGTATGGATAATCGCTACGTCGAAATATTGAGCTAAGAAACTTTTTCAAGAATCAAACGTCACAATAGTACACACTATAATAGAATGAAGAACGTTAAAATATATTATGCGAACCACTTGCGCAGCCAACTTTCGCAAAGAGCCTCAACAAAATACTTCCTGATAGAAGCATCTGTTCCTTTATTGCCACATAAAAAAACATCACTTAACTATACATTCCTTCTAAAACAAAAATGTAAATGGTCAAATATGTTAATTTCACGCCGGTGGTGTTTCGTTCATTCTGTACTGCATGTTAATAAAATTAGGCAATTCAGCTGAATATTCAAATAAAAAAAGAAACAAAACTATATATAGAATATTCAATCGACAAACAAAAGTAAGAAAACATTATTTAGGAAATACAAATATATACTCAAATCAAAGGTATTTTTAAAAAGAAATTACGTAATATTTATCAGCAATGTATATTAACAATCGTTACGTCAACATTTCAAGTTGTGTCTTTGTAAAGAAACAAACGTAACTTAAGACAGCTGCACGCACTAGAATAATGAACGAGAGTGGGATGTTACAATATATTGTGCTAGAAGGAGGAGTGGACCGCACCTGCGCAGTCCGCTGTGACGCAAGCGGCGCAAGACTCTTCATAAAGTATTGTTTTTATGGAAAATAAACATCTGTTATTGTTATTACGTTATTACCATACCTACTCAAATCAATCGATTCAACCATACATACACTTCTCTTAATCTACATTTGATTTTTTAAGGTAGTCCTTTCGCAAATACAGGGTGTCCCGAAATTCGCGAATCAAAATACCATAGCAATAAGTTCTCGAAAAAATAAATTTAAAACGTATTTGCCACTTTTCGTTCCGAGCAGTAGTTTCTGAGATAAAAAGGTTTAAATGTGGCCAATTACAGATTACGATTAAACGGAAGCCTGGTCGTGAGTCGCGCGTCAATAGTGTTAGTGACCGCGAACTTCACGCTCTCACAGGCATTAGACAAAAGATTGTTTGCGTGACGTCTGTATAATGCCGCGTGTTGCGTGTAATATTTGTTGCGAATTAGATGATGCTGTTAATAAACAACGTGTATTTAAGCATAAATTTATCTTGTTCATTACGTAATAAATATGATAAATTTATAATTCATCAGAAATATATCGCTACTATTATAATTTGTGTATTACAATATCAATAAAAAAAATTCCCGAAAAATTTTTGTTGTAACATAAAATAAATTTAGAATTAATATTTTGTCTAGACATAATTTTAATTCTGCATTTTTAATTATGTGCTTAATAATTATAGCTTAATAATAATTCGATGAATTATAAGTATGTCTAGACATAATAATAATAATTTCTTTTCTTTGAATATCAATTTAATTTGGTAGAATTTTTACGATGGTATTAAATAGCAAAACAGCGTGTCATACATATTGATTTTTAAATCCAATTTTTAGCTTCTTCATGTATAATTAAAGAATAAAACAAGAATAAAACGAGAATAAAATGAACCCTTAATCCTATTGCTAAATTAATTTTACATAAATAAAATAAACTAAGTAAACTAAGAGTTTACTACTTTTAAAATCTAATACTACCGTGTAATCTTTTATAATTTAATAATGTAATATCCCTTTCATTAAAAATTAAATTTTGTAATTTATGACTTGTTCAATTAACAATTGTTGTCTAAATTTTTAGTACATAATTGCGCCGAAATTCAATCAATTAATTCAAAAATAAGTCTAATGACAAATAAAATTATTTTACCTTAAAATTCGCATAGTTATAAATCAGTATGCACGTAAGTAGTAATATGTATGTATGAGTAGTAATATCACGTAAGTAATAACACTATGTCAGTCGTATTTCTTGTGCCTAAAGATGACGGAAAATCATTGAATTTTTGCAAAAAGATTGTTTTTGTGACAGGACATCGTATTTTTAAAATTTCAATATTTTTCTAGGATTGGAGATAAATTTGACTCTGGGTGTGCTTTGATTAACAGGTAAAAATATTTTTTGCTTGGGGGGGGTGTAGCCTAGACCTCCCTTGAACTGAGAAATGTGTGGTACGTGTGTCGAATAGAAAAAAACATGTTTTATGGCCATATTTTTTGAAAAAATTAACGTTTTTTAATTTAATAGTTTATAAAAAATGTTTTTTCTATTCGACGCATCTACCATACATTTCTCAGTTCAGGGGAAGTCTAGGCAACTCCCCAAAGCCAAAAATATTTTTACCTGTTAATCAAAGTACACCCAGAGTTAAAATCTTCAATCTTAGGAGAAATATTGCATTTTTCCAAAATTGGAGAAAAAATTGACTTTGGGTGTGCTTTGATTAACAGGTGAAAATATTTTTGGCTTTGGGGGGTTGCCGACATCCTCTGAACTGAAAAATGTGTGGTAGGTATGTCGAATAGAAAAAAACATTTTTTATAAACAATTAAATAAAAAAACGTTGATTTAAAAAAATGTGACCATAAAAATGATTTTTCTATTCGGCACACCTATGCCACACATTTCTCAGTTCAGGGGAGGTCTAGGCAATCCCCCAAAGCCAAAAATATTTTTACCTGTTAATCAAAGCACACCCAAAATCAAATTCTTCTCCAATCCTGAAAAAAATGCAATATTTCTTATAACGTTGAAGATAAATTTGACTCTGGGTGTACTTTGATTAACAGGTAAAAATATTTTTGGCTTTGGGAGGTTGCCTAGACTTCCTCTGAACTGAGAAATGTGTGGTAGGTGTGTCAAATAGAAAAACATTTTTTATAAACAATTAAATCAAAATACGTTAACTTTTTGAAAAAATGTAGCCATAAAAAATGTTTTTTTCTATTCGACACACCTACCACACATTTCTCAGTTCATGGGAGGTCTAAACAACCCCCCAAAGCCAAAAATATTTTTACCTGTCAATCAAAGCACACCCAGAGTCAAATTTATCTCCAATCCTGGAAAAATATTAAAATATCAAAAATACGATGTTCTGGTCACAAAAACAATCTTTTTGCAAAAATCCTATAATTTTCCGTCATCTTTAGGCACAAGAAATACGCCTAACATAGTCATTGACACAAAAAAAAAGTCAAAATTTGTTGCCTAGTGTAATGTATAACCGGTACATTTTTGAGAGGATGAATGAATGAATGAATGAATGAATGATAAGAAAGAAATAATCAAATAAATGTTTTGATATAATTAAAGACTAAAGAGAATGAAGGAATAGATGTATAAAATAAAAAAGATTAGAATTATTGTAAAGAAATACTGACTCGTATGTATGCCACTTGATTGCAATTATTTAACTCTTATTCATATTTCTTATTGATATTGTGATACACAAATTAGTAGCGATATAATTCTGATGAATTATAAATTTATCTTATTTATTAAGTAATGAATAAGATAAATTTATGCTTAAACACACGTTGTTTATTAACAGCATCATCTAATTTGCAACAAATATTACACGCAACACGCGGTATTATACGGACGTTACGCAAACAATCTTTTGTCTAATTCCTGTGAGAGCGTGAAGTGCGCGGTCACTAACACTATTGACGCGCGACTCACGGACAGGCTTCCGTTTAATCGTAATCTGTAATTGGCCACGTTTAAACCTTTTTATCTCAGAAACTACTGCTCGGAACGAAAAGTGGCAAATACGTTTTAAATTTATATTTTCGAGAACTTTATTGCTATGGTATTTTGATTCGCAAATTTCGGGACACCTTGTATAAGTCATGTCGGACAAATATACAGATGAAGCAATTTTGAAAATATAATTTAGAAAACACAAACGTACACGAAATAAAAATATTTTCATTACAATATTACATAATATTTACCAATATACATGTGGATAATCGTTACGTCGAAATATTGAGCTAAGAAACTTTTTCAAGAATCAAACGTCACAATAGTACACACTATAATAGAATAAAGAACGTTAAAATATATTATGCGAACCACTTGCGCAGCCAACTTTCGCAAAGAGCCTCAACAAAATACTTCCTGATAGAAGCATCTGTTCCTTTATTGCCACATAAAAAAAGATCACTTAACTATACATTCCTTCTAAAACAACACCTAGTCAAGTAACAGTCCGTCATGAGGTAATTGAAAACAAACATATCGCACCATCCCAATAATTATAATAATATAAAATATGATTTTACACGCATGATTTAATCGTATTTAATTATTTACTAATTAACAAAATATTACAATAGTAGTGCGGTTGGACTCGATTTGGACTCGAGTAACCTACAAATTTGTTATCACGTCTCCGTCTCCGTGTCTCCGTCTCCGTTTAACCTCATATATCAGAGCAAAACATTCGGCAAGCCCTTATTTTCAAGGTACGTACGAAATCCGGAAACTTCAGGGAATATTTTAAAACATTAATAATGTATTCATCTGGACGCTAAGTACATGTATTATTCGTTGAAAACCTCGGCCGTGGCGATTTGCATCATTCTATCTTTCTCGTTCATTAGATGTAAACTATAGGATAGAATGACAATAGCACGCTCCGCGAACGCACATTTAGAATGACTTATTTCTTGTAAAGTGTCGGTAACCTCACCTGATTTTTCGTACACATGTCCCTTATTACTGTATATTTAACATATTTCAAATTTAGATACCTATCTGGAACTTTTTCTCATGAAAGGACTACTTTAACCGGTCACTGGCGTGCTGCAGCCACTTCTTTATAAAAGTCTCAATGTCGCTCTTAGGAAAGTTTCTTATTTTCGAGATAGTTTCTGAAACATAATGTTTTGTAAGTAGATATATATATTGTAAAAAAAGATAAATATTAATGTTGCCTATTAACTCACCAACAATAAGTTGAGAACTTCGTGTTTCGGACCGATAGAAACTGTAGCGAAACGTTAATTCACGCGCGAAGCGCGTGCACGGTATCTGCTAGGCACCTGCGAGATATATGTGACGACGGCCGCTCCAGTCAGTCGGCATCGAACCTCTGAGTGTGACACACACAAATAAAGCGAATATTGAACAAGTGCGATCGAGTAAGTTGGCAGGGGTACAAAATCTGTAACTTCATATTTTCGCGGTACAAATTATCCCGAATCGAGTGTACAAGTGACTGATTCTGCTCCTGGAAAAGGGTACTTTATTCTTGAGACACATAAGGGTCGGGGGTAGTTTCCGGGCGAACGGCAGGAGTACAAAATCTGAAACTTCATATTTTCGCGGTACAAATTATCCCGAATCGAGTGTACAAGTAGCGATTGATTCTGCTCGTGGAAAAGGGTACTTTATTGTTGAGACACATAAGGGTCGAGGGTAGTTTCCGGACAAACGGCGGGGGTACAAAATCTGAAACTTCATATTTTCGCTGTACAAATTATCCCGAATCGAGTGTACAAGTAGCGATTAGTTCTGCTGATAAGAAAAAGTACCTTACTCTTGAACTTAATACGGCTGAGTTCAATTAGAGGTTATTTGAAGCAGAAGGGATATATATATTAAATTTTTTTGAGTGGTACAAATTAGTACAAATTCAGTCTTTTGCATTTTCGTACTTAATTTTCTTTTTTTCTTTTTTTTTTCTTGTAGTCCTGCTAGTTCAATATTAAGGTAGCAGCGCCATGATTTTTTTCGAAATGGCACGGGGTACAAAATTATTTTTTGTGGTACAAAATAGTACAAAATAAGTACTAAATAATCCGCTAGGTCGCATTCGATTTTGCTGATTTGGTCCTGCCAGCTTATGAGAGCTGAATTCTTCAACACTTTGTAAAGGGAAGTTTGGCAAAAGACCTTCTACCACTTCATCTGGCACTTCTGTACGACGATCTGTCAGTAAATTCACAATATGATTCAACTTCCAGTTGATGTGCTTGTAATATGTTACAAATCTCTCTTGAGTCAGTGATTCTGAAAAAATATTATTAATTTATATACATATATTTTTATCGTAAAATTAGTATTTGCATTATAAGATTATTGTGTATAATTAAATACGTTTTTGCACTTGACGGTCTTGTGTCAGGCGATTTTCAACACTTGTGGCAGAGGAACAGAATTATTTACATCTATTTCTACATCAGCATTCGCAGCTTCAAAAACATTTCAATTATCCCTCCGTCTAACAACGTTTTTTGGGACCTTCGGATTGACAACATGAGTCTGTCGCCTTTGACGTTATTTTCCCTAACCTTGAAGTATTTAAAAAAATCTGAAAAAATACATAAAACATCTGTCAACATTGTAACGATTTTATAGTCATTTTAATAAACATCGTTTATTTAATATTTTTTAGCGGGCTACAGTTACGTGCAGATGTTGTTTTGGCTCGAACGCTAATGGACCCATGTTGTCAGACGGAGGGTTAAATAAAAATGTAGATTTATAAAACAGTAAGTATAATATAAAACAGAAACACTCACTGTGTAAACGTAAAAAAAACGCTGCAATGCCTCGAGAAATCGTGTAAGACTCGGGCCGCCGAGCCACAGGTTAGGTTAACGGGAAATGCGTTACGTCGTGACCTGATGTCACGATTGAGCGAAGGACACTGTGACTGGTCACAAAACTCACAAAACACCGGAGAAAGTAACGAAAACTCATTTGGATCAACGGCACGACGCGACGGAATACGGCGCACTTCCGTTTGGAACGCGCCCCGAAATCCCCAAAACTGTTGCGCACAAATTGCGGAAGCCCTTAACCTGTCGTTACGTCGCGTCCTTGATGTCACGATCGAGCGAAGGACACTGTGACTGGTCACAAAACTCACAAAACACTGCAGAAAGTAACAAAAACTCATTCGGATCAACGCACGACGCGACGGCAATATGGCACGGTCGGACGACAAAAGCCGGGGAGACAGCCGCTGCTTTCGGCACGGACCCGCGTGGTGGCGTTGCACACGTTAAAAATGAACTCGAAAGTTATACTTTTCTGATAATCTTTTTCACATATTAAAATGGAATTCTTTTTCGAGTTTATTTCGAACAAATTTCGTGATTTCCTAGAGAACATCAAAATTCAAAAGATGAATCCTTTTGAACTTTATATGGATCGGCTGTGCTATCTGGGAAGGTCATGGCATTTCAAGGTGACAAACGGGCTGTATTGAAAATGTAACGTATTTATATTGGCTGTATAAACTCGCGTTTGTGAAATGTCAAGATGGCATTAGGCTTTCTTTGCTAAACTTTTTGTATATTTTAGCTTTACTTTTTTTTCTTAATGTTTAATACACTTATTTTACTTTAAGTATAATGCGATTTGGATACAAAGAACCTATTCATTTTATTATTATTTATACATTTAAAGCATTTAATCTTTTTATAATTGAATTAACTGAGATGTTCAAGTATAATTTTAAAACTTGAATTGTACATGATTTTTAATAGAGATGTGTTTAATAGAGAATAATATATATTTTAATTATAGGAAAAAAGAAGAAGCAGGCAGCAGCAGCAGCAGCTGC
The DNA here is from genome assembly GCA_035220615.1 of Leptothorax acervorum. Lineage (NCBI taxonomy): Eukaryota > Metazoa > Arthropoda > Insecta > Hymenoptera > Formicidae > Leptothorax > Leptothorax acervorum. The sequence goes on from JASTWQ010000781.1 coordinate 41,408, forward strand.
TGCAGCTGCATCAACCTCACAAGAGGCTTCTAGTAAGCGACAGGCCTTGCAAAAAGAAGAGATACAGGAATCAGAGAAAGAAGAACAAACTTCACAGCAAGCATTGCCTGGTTCATCACAGAAGCAGAAGGTAATGGTGGCTGTGGACTTTTAGCTACTAAAGTAGTTAAAGTTAGTAGCTAAAAGTCCACAAACACCATTACAGGGCGAACAGCAAGTAGCACAGCCCTGCCAAAAATGTTCGATTAAAACTGATTAAAACATAATCCGTTTTAATCGGTTCAATCCGCGCCCGGATTAAAAAGTAATCGATTTTAACTCCGAATAAATTATAATCGGTTTTAATATTGCTTTCGCGGATTATTTCCAATCCGAAATCATTACATTCTAATCCATACCCAATCAGCAGACAATGTTTCTTAAATGTGTTTTAAATATTTATTTTTGATTAATTATATATTTTTACAATTCATTGTAAAAATAATATTTATTTAATGTTTATTTAATTAATATTAATTTTAAATTAGGGGAGACCGGGGCTAAACCATCAGTTTTTTTTCGGTGCCGATTTTTAACAACAAAATAAATAATTTTAGTTAATGTGGTATACCATTGTAAAGAGTGAACCTTTAGCTACAAAATTTATATGGAAAATTTTTTTCTACGTCGCTTTGTTTAATCGGTATAGAGCAAAAACGACAACGGTGGAAAAAATAAAATCTCAAAAATGCCGGGGTGGAACCGTCACCCCCCCGGGGCGGATCCGTCGCACTGCATTTTCAATACAAATACGTACATCTGATCCTGAAAAATGATAGGATACATTTTAATAATTGTTTTTTAAGAAAAAAAATATAAAAATTTATTTTTTAAAATTTTATGCAAAACATTATTAAAAAATAAGGTAAATATGCAGAATAGTGGCCTCCTCACCGATTTCGTTGAACTTAGGCTTAATCGACGCGTTCTTGCGTGAAACGAAAGAATCTGGCAGAAAAAAGTGTCGCTCTGCCCCGCGAAGCGAGATATTAACAGTTAAAGTTGACGACTGTCAGGTTATGAAACCTATCATACCGACGCGATGTAGCGACTGATAGCGACCACGAACATGCCCTGCGGCCATATGCGCATGCTCCGTGGCCGCACGTGCATGCAAAAGTGCGCGAATTTAAAACTTATGTATACTTATAATGCATATTGCTTGACTTTTGATGATGAATATGTCGCAGTCACATGGTGTACGCACACACACACACACGCGGGGGAGTGCAAGGGTGGGCTTTTGGCCCCCCTACGCACCCCCTCCGCCGATAGGCAGGGTGAACCTCGCTTTACAAGTATGCGCTTTGTAAGTTGAAGCACATACAAAGCACATACTTGTAAAGCGCGCCACTAACCTATAGGTTAGTGACGCGCTTTATAGGTATGCGCTTTGTAAGTTGAAGAACACACAAAGCACATACTTGTAAAGCGCGCCACTAACCTATGCTAAGTTGTAAAGCGAGGTCCACTCTGTCTACCGGCGGAGGGGGTGCTTGCACCCCCCTCCCTGAGTTTGTGTGTGTACACTATGTGGCTGCGACATATTTATCATCGAAAGTCAAGCGATACGCATTATAAGTATACATAGGTTTTCAATTCGCGCACTTTTGCATACGCGTGCGGCTACGGAGCATGCGCATGTGGCCGCAGGGCATGTTCGTGGTCGCTACCAGTCGCTACATCGCGTCGGTATGACAGGTTTCATAACCTGATAGTCGTCAATTTTAACTGTTAATATCTCGCTTCGCGGGGCAGAGCAACACTTTTTTCTGCCAGATTCTTTCGTTTCACGCAAAAACGCGTCGATTAAGCCTAAGTTCAACGAAATCGGTGAGGAGGCCACTATTCTGCATATTTACCAAAAATAATTGTTTTATTCCATAAAACAATTTAGGCACGTGAATACAGATCCTGACAAGCGCACGCATGTGTTATATGCCCTACGCTCGCACGCAATGCACTGTTTCCCATATGCTCTTTGTTTTGTCAACTTCTCTGAGCACACGCAGCACGTATTATCCAAGTCCTCGGATTTACGCCCACTGCTCGTCGAAGGCTGCGGTTCTGTTTGTGTGGCATTTTTTTTGGGCCGGCCTCTCTTTCTCGGCGCAGTGGCAGGTGTAGGTGTAGATTGTAATTGTTAAATACTCATCGATAAGCCTCCTTTATATCGTACGACCACTTCATCCACGTGTTCTATTTCATCCTGGTTGTTCTTCTTCAGCCAGTCGTTCAACGTGGTTCTCAGGACACCGAATTGTTTTGCGGCTGCATAAGCGCTCATTTTATCTTTTCTCACCGCCACAACTGCATTCTTGAGTTGCTCCTTGTCGACGGGAGTCGTTTTGCGACGATACGTGCGTACCATTTCCCTCCTATACAAACTGACGCACGTGCAAGGGAAGACAGAATCACGCTCGAGGGAAACCTAACCTAAAATCGCCGTGAGCTGAAGTTGTGCGCCCGGCGCGCCACAGTGACGAGACTGCCGGACCCGCCCCGGGTGCTTACTGACGGATTAGCCCCAAACACAAGTTTCAAATTTGATCGCCCACGAAATATTAGACATCAGCGATAATGAAAAAACTACACTGGATTCGTGTTCAGTATGCATTACTTTTTATAATCACGTACCTCGAGATTTGGAGAGCAAATATGGTGGCATTCGTTTACGCAGTGGCTGCCGCAGATTTCGTTCGTTTACCTTGTTTAACACTCGGTAAACAACAAGGTAAACAAGCGACATCTGCGGCAGCCACTGCGTAAACGAATGCACCCTATTATTGCAGATATTACAAAATTTCTACGCGCAGAAAATTTCACTGTTACCTTCCAAAAACACGTTTGCCCTCGTAAAAATCATAACATAACACGGAAGGTAACCTGCCGAAACTCCGTTGGTCACATGGGTACCATAAGCAGCGTTTACAATGTTAAGGGGATCCTGCACCCGTCTGTATACCGACATTATTGCATTATAAGAAATCTTTGAATTGGCTTTACAGAATCGCAAAATTCTTTTACAGAATTAAAGTACGTGCAAAAATCTAGCGCGCAGCGGTCGAGTTTGTATTAAAAACAAAAAAAAATTAAAAATCTTACTTATTTTTGAAACGTAGAGCTGTCACCTAATGACAATATTTGCTTAATACAAAAATACTGCAGTTTATATATACAAAATGAGATAGAGGCGCGCTAGGGAAAACATGTAAGAATAATATCGTGCAAGTAGAACTAAGATTCGAAGCCCAGAAAAAAAGATTTTCTCTAATTGCATTTTATGAATGCAATGTAGGTACTATCCTTGTCTAGATCATTGTCTACAGAAGGACAGATATAGGTCGGTAACATAGAAAATGATAGAAAATGGTAATTTTGTCGGAAAATCATACGGGTGCAGGATCCTCTTAATAGCGATTTCGCACAATATACAGGTTCCGAGATATTTGATTTGACGGTTTCACCCCGTAGACATTTTCGCTCCGGTCTCCCCTAATTATTTATTTGAAATAATAATTTAGAAAATATTTATTTTACGTTTATTTAATGTTTATTTAACGTTGATTTAATATTTGTTTTACATTAATAATTCATTTGCAATAATGATTTAAAAAAACATTAACATTTATTCAACATTAATTTAATATTTATTTTACATAAATTATTTATTTACAATAATGATTTTAAAAAACATTTATTTAACATTTATTCAACATTAATTTAATATTTGTGTTATATTGATTAATTATTTGCAACAATGATTTAAAAAAACATTTATTTAACATTTATTCAACATTAATTTAATATTTATTTTATATTATTCATTTGCAATAATGATTTGAAAAAACATTTATTTATCATTTATTTGACATTAATTTAATATTTATTTTATATTAATTATTTATTATTTATTTGCAATAATAATTTGAAAAAACATACATTTAACATTTATTCAACATTAATTTAATATTTATTTCATATTAGTTATTCATTTTCAATAATGATTTGAATAAACATGTATTTAACATTTATTCAACATTATTTGATATTTATTTTACATAAATTATTTATTTACAATAATAATTTTTAAAAACATTTATTTAACATTTATTTGACAATAATATAATATTTGATATATTGATTATTTATTTGCAATAATAATTTGAAAAATCATTTATTTAACATTTATTTGACATTAATTTAATATTTATTTTATGTTAATTATTTATTTGCAATAATAATTTGAAAAAACATATATTTAACACTTATTTAGCATTATTTAATATTTATTTTACATAAATCCCAGTGAACATAATGTCTCTTAATTGAGACATATGATATCTTAAAGACATCATTAAGACGTTTTAAAGACGTCATATCATAAGACGTCTTGAAGATGTATTAATAATGTCTCTAAGACGTCATATGTCCCGATTTGAGACATGCATGTTGTCTGGGATTTTTCATTTAAAATAATAATTTAAAAAACATTTATTTAACATTTATTCGACAATAATTTAATATTTATGTTATATTAATTATTTATTTGCAATAATGATTGGAAAAAACATTTATTTAACATTAATGTGACATTAATTTAATATTTATTTTACAATAATTATTTATTTACTATAATAATTTTAAAAAACATATATTTAATATTAATATTTACTTCAAATATTATTTAATAATAACTATTTAATTTAAGAGATCATCATTTTTCTGTTATCGTTTTGCTCTATAAATTATGTGGCGGTAGGGGCCTATTGCACAATGATTTGCAAGTTAATAATATTAGTGAAAGAGCTTTGTTTTTCACTAATTATTGAATATTATTAATTGCAAATTATTGTGCAATAGGCCCCTGCTGTCAGCTACAAACATACGACGGAGTGCGCGCGGCGCGGGGCGACAGCGCGGGCTTGCGCGCCGGGAATAGTACGGCTCGCGCTCAATATGCGGCGCATCGCCGAGCCCGTAACCCGTATTCAAGATTCAACATCGATCCTTATATAGGGAGACGTCTTCGCAAGGTTCTTCAGCGTTTACAAATTGTTCAAAACAAATTCCTTCGTATAATTCTTGGCTCGCCTCCTGATACGCCTATTCGTGTGTTAAACGAAAATACTAACATGGAATATGTCAAGGACGTTATTGCTAGAATGCTTGATAACGCCTATAAACCTGAGCATGAAAATCTGTTGATCAGTTCAATCGGTAATTACAATATAGAGGATATTCCTATGCGTATCAGATGTCGTTTACCGAAACATTTTTACTCCTAATTTTATTAGTGGTAATGAATGAATGAATTTCTTGAGAGTCAGCCTTCTTAGTGAGTGTTAACCATGGTGGGGGCTTCTCGTTGATTAAGCTAGCTATACTTAAGTTATGTTTTATTTATATTTCATATTTATTTATCTTTTTATCTCTCTGACCATGTTTATCATCTCCAGGGTTGGGTAAGTATTATTCGCTGTGTGCGGAGAGACTAGTGCTGCCGCCGATATCGCACATTTTGCTGGAATAGCTGTCAAATATTCGAGCTACGTAACCGTCATAACTTCTGTCGTTAAGTAACTTGAATCAATTTCACTGATGAAAAAATTGTCATTATATTACAAGACAGTTAAAATAGATTTTTTGCTATTTTTTTCCATTACGATGTACTCAGATGTACTAGAAAATAGGCGCTTTCCATTTACACTCAAGTGAGCTGAGTCACTCAGTTATGTGAGTACCTTAGACTGCAGTTTAGACTCAGAATACTCAGATAAAACGTCAGTTGTTCTGTGAGTAAAAGGAATTTACCTGCTTATTTTGGTGACAAAGTTATCGCATAACAATACAAGTTCATAATCTCATTTTTAATGTGAGTCTAAGGACACGGTCTCGATTGTGAATAAAAATTCAGGTGAATCTCTTGCCATCAGCATCAAAAGAAACGTGCATCAACTGAGTTATGATGTCATAAGTAAAAATTAACTGAGTTTTGATGTAAATGGAAAGCTACTAATAATCTGTCAGTCCAGCGGGTCCATCAAATAATGCAAATTTCGGCACCATGGGTGCTCTAAGTCCAACTTTTCCGCTATAGTATACCATCGCACGGAGCGAATACTTGAAGTATTATACATGGTTTCTTCCAGTATTATACATAGTATAATACGTCGTGAATTCAACCATGTATTTTACGTATGATGGCGCCACTATAGATTACGCGGTTGATAATGTCAAATGTGATAATAGATCTGTTCTTCTTCTTAAGCTGAGCTTTATGCACGATTTATCTTTTTACGAAAAAGTGAAATTATAAATTATTAAATCAATAATTGAAAATATAAGTCGCGGAGGTAGACCGTGTCATAAATTTTGGGAAGAGGAAAATTTCAAAAAACTCTATAAAGGCCAAAAACTGCTGCATATTGCAATTTTTCAAATTTATTTAATTGTGATCTGCCAGACATGTAAAAGAGTAAATATTGATTAATAAAAAAATATGTGAGATTTACAGGATAGCTGAATGAAGGAGTCGATTTATGAAACTTACTGCATATAGCCTTATTTATTCTTTATATGAATTATATGTAAGGATCGCACATGGCACTTTTTAATATCAGTCAATAATACTGTCAATAGTCACTAAGAGGATTCTAAAGCCGTCTGTATTACCGACCAAATTCTATATCTGTCCTTGTATAGACAATGATAATAGACAAGGATAATCAAGGTTATAGGTTATATAATCTTTTGAGCAGCATATCTTCTTTGTTACGTGTCCGAGCTTAATTCTAACTACGGTATGTTAGTTCTTCATGTTATCCGTTGTCCAGGCTGGTCTCATTTTGTAACAACAAATTGTAGAATGTTTATATGAAACAAATGTGTTGTCATGACTTAACGTGAGAAAATCTGTATTTCTGAAATTATTTTTGTTTTCGGCATAAAATCGACCAGCGTGGATATCATTAGTGCATATACTTTAACTTCTGAAAAGGATTTTTCATTCTGTAAAGCCAATAAAAAGATATGTTATTAAAAAAAATCGGTAATATAGAAATTACAGGCGGGTTTAGGATACCCTTAAGAGGAGCGCAATGTCTTCTCGATTCTCGTATTTGGACTTTAGCCCTTTTCCGTGCTCCGTATTTTCCATAATGTGTGGAAAACTAACCATCATGTCCATCATTATAAAAGTTTCGACCAATCGCGTTGCTCTGGAACGCCGAATCGAGCAACGCGATTGATCGAATTCTTATGCCATCCTGTGTGAATATGAAGGAGCCATTATGGTTATGTATAATACGTTTCCTACATTTTATACGTATAATACAGTTTTCTACATGAAAATGTAGGAAACTCTCAAAATGGTCAAATGACCCAACCCTGCATCTCACTGTGATATTTTAGGCGCATTTACACGTCAATTTTTTATCTTTATTTATTTATTATTATTTATTCTCTAATATTTATGAATATTTAGATATTTAATTCTCTTTTATTTATTCATTTATTTGCCTCAATTGCCTTTACAACTCCTTCCCTTTCCTTTCCCTTATTTCCTTTTGTCTTTTCATACTACTTCTGCTTAGCTTTTGCTTTTATTTTCTTTTATCTTCTTTTATTTTATTTTATTTATTTTTTCATGATTATGGGTTTTTTGCAACTTTTCCCATACCTTATTATACCTTTGGAACTAAGGTTTCTTCCAATTTCAGATTCATCATTCTCTCGGTATTATGTATTTTTTATATTATATGCAGGTTTGGCTTGTCCTGGGTACTGCAATATATAGTTTATTGGGAGGGTAAAAAAAAAGTTTTTCAACGTTCGCAGGGTCGCGAGTCAGAGCGTGCTCACTCTCCGGACCTCTGATAAGTGTTGTAACCTATTTTTGAGGAGTGTGTTTTCTTGCGGCCTCCGTTCATACCTGTGTTAAAACCGATGTAAATGTTTTCCGTAAAATAGAGTTTCGGATTGCAACGGATTACTTTTCTCATCCTCTGACAGATTCACATTGCATTAAAACCGTGTAATGTCGGATTGAGGTGGATGTATATCACCCAACATCAATCCGTCTGAAGCGTACTAAATTCAATTTGACTATTTTCAATCGGTTTCAATACCGTATTTTCGGTGCAGAAATCCCGATCAATTCGGATTACTTTTTTTTTTATCGGTTTTAATCGAACATTTTCGGGAGGGAGGAACTACAAAAGCAGCAAAGCCCAGCACAACAACAGCAGCAGCAGATACCACAAAACCAGCCACAAGGAGCATGGGCTTTACGACAAAAGGCACTACAGCAAGTGCCACAATCTCAACAAACAGTACAAACTGTTTGTTGACTAGTTTGTACTGTTTGTTAAGGTTGTGGCACTTGCTGTGGTGCCTTTTAATAATACATCGATTTTGTGGAATGAAATAAGCAGCTTCGTATAGATAGTATAAAAATGTATTACGTACTTGGTAAAAGATTACAACTGTATCGTGAGATGTAACGCCTGAGAATAAAAACGCGTAAGAAGAAGTGTCGCCAACTATGCGATGCTAAAACCATAAACTTTATAAAACATAGAATTACACATCAACACCTTTACCACCCCACACTAGGGTGGCTCTTATTTTTCAAAGTTTGAATTTTCTTCGTGCTACCCCCCAGTTTGGTTCCATTTTATGAAAAAATAATCTGTGTAAAATTTCAGTTCAATCGGATAAAAAGAAAGGGTGCCTCCAGGACCTTGAAAATCAAAAAAATCATAAAATCACAGACAAAATCAATTTTATTTGTTTATCTTGCAAAATATTAATTATATGCAAAAAAAGTTTTATACAAAAGTTGTAGATCTATTAAAAATGCGCATATTATTATCTATCACTTTTTTTCGTACGACTAACGATTTCCGAGAAAAATGTGAAAATCACTTCTTTTTACTACAAATCTCGACGCTGACATAAAGTCTTTTTTTTATAACCTGGAAACTTTCGGCGATAATCACTTACAATCTGAATACTGTTTTTGTTGCTCATTTTTCGCAAATAATTTATTATAATCTTCCATAAGCTTGACCCCTCTCTCAGCCGAATCATTTACAACTCTCAATTTATTTACCAGACCTTTTACAAAACTTTCATTTTTATGCCACGTCAACGGTTCTGTCTTAAGGAATTCATCATTTAAGTCAAATCTTTTGAAAAATCCTCTAGTTTCGGTGGAAACAAATTGTTTAATTCCGTTGTTAACAATTTCTGGGATTTTATCGATTTGTACTTTTATTCGCTTCTTATTTTTGTTTGATGATTCTGTTTCGCGATTCAAAGTATTGACCATTTTTATTTTTGATTGAAATGACAAATTTGTATCAAAGAAAGCTAATGCGACAACTTCAGGGCTCAAATACCATGTTTCGTGGTGAATTTGTATTATCACTACAAGAAGAAAATGCGATCTGTGATATTTGTATTTTTCTTGTCAGTGTGTATGTCGAAGCATGGTTTTGTGCGCCTTTTGCTGCCAAAGCACCGTTATCTGGATTTCAGGATTCTTTGGAAACTTTTTGAATATCAAGCTATCGATCGTGGTATCTCTCGTGTTGCTTTACAAAAACTAAGCAATCATTTATGGTATTTGAGCCCTGAAGTTGTCGCATTAGCTTTCTTTGATACAAATTTGTCATTTCAATCAAAAATAAAAATGGCCAATGCTTTGAATCGCGAAACAGAATCATCAAAAAGAAATAAGAAGCGAATAAAAGTACTAATCGATAAAATCCCAGAAATTGTTAACAACGGAATTGAACAATTCGTTTCCATCGAAACTAGAGGATTTTTCGAAAGATTTGACTTGAATGATGAATTCCTTAAGACAGAACCGTTGACGTGGCATAAAAATGAAAGTTTTGTAAAAGGTTTGGAATTAGTAAATAAATTGAGAGTTGTAAATGATTCGGCTGAGATAGGGGTCAAGCTTATGGAAGATTATAATAAATTATTTACGAAAAATGAGCAACAGAAACAGTATGTGCTTCAGATTGTAAGTGATTATCGCCGAAAGTTTCCAGGTTATAAAAAAGAGACTTTATTTCAGCGTCGAGATTTGTAGTAAAAAGAAGTGATTTTCACATTTTTCTCGGAAATCGTTAGTTGTACGAGAAAAAGTGATATATAATAATATGTGCATTTTTAATAGATCTACAACTTTTGTATAATACTTTTTTGCATGTAATTAATATTTCGCAAGATAAACAAATAAAATTGATTTTTTTCTGTAATTTTATGATTTTTTCGATTTTTAAGGTCCTGGAGGCACCCTTTCCATTTATCCGATTAAACTGAAATTTTACACAGATTATTTCTTCATAAAATGGAACCAAACGGGGGGGTAACGCAAAAAAAATCCCCAAAAAATTTTCACCAAGAGTAAATAAGAGCCACCCTAGTGTGCTCCTAATATGAGGAACCCTGGGAAATCACTAATAAAGTGCAAAATACATCATATTGCAATTAGAAAACTTTATTTAAAGTTTTTGAAAGACAAATGTAATGGAGAAGCATATTTGCAACAATCGTAAACCCACTTATACCCAATATTGTACCTAATCTTCCCCCTTTACCCTTCCCCCTCAAATCAAGGTTAGCACACACTTGTAATTTCGTATAAACCCCTTCCGTATAAACCACTTCCCTTAACGTTAATATAGTATTTTCTCGAATTTTATTACTGTACAATAACTTTCATACTCCAGCAACCCAGGAGTATCCTGAGTATTTCATGTTACGAGCTCCACGCCTTGCGGTTTCGCGATCACCAAATCTAATCTCTACAATTGAGTAACTCAACACATATCCCGTATTTTCCTATTAATACGACCTTACTCTATCGCTGCATGCAGAACTCATTGCCAAATATTTATTAATTATATAATAAACAAGGTTTAAAGACTCATATCCATAGCACTTGACAACATCCAATTTCACAATTTCTTTCTCTACAACGACTACACGCACGATCAAATAATGAATTTTCCACTAAATAGGTTTTACCCCAAGGGCAATAAGTTCATGGTGGAACCAACAGTTTGGTCCTATTAGTTTAGCAGAAACTTCGCTATCGCATATTAGGAGCCTATCTCATATTAAGGGACTTTCCTCTAAGTATTTCAGTATTTTTTTATAAAATATGTCAGAGAATATTTTAGTGACGTTTTAATAATGTTTTAATAACGTGGAGGATTGCAAGAAACAAAATTATTTATATACAAAATCATAATTAATTAAAAAAACAAGATTTTTTGATATAAAATACATAGTACATACGTTTTCTGTTTTGTGCTTATTATTTTAGGTTTATTAATTATGTTTATTATTAGTCTTTAAAATTAAAGGTATCTTTTTTTTATTAATTTTGATTAAAAATTTGTATTAAACATTAACTAAAATAAGGTTACATTTTAATGTCACATTAATCCAAAAGTGTGCCATACTTTATTATAAAAGTATGGATTCCACGATACGACTGATACAAGTTGTGCAGTTCCGTTATTTATGTATCGTTCTTATAACATCGTTCGTCGTATTTTAAATACGAGAAACGGATCCCATCGAATGCCATCTATCGGATGACTCGACATTACATAGAGGAAAGTCCCTTATTATGAGATAGGTTTCTAATATGAGATAACGGGGTTTCTTTTAAACTAATAGGTCCAGATAGGGCCTAATAGTTTAAAAGAAACCCCGTTATCTCATATTAGGAATCCTATCTCATAATAGGGGACTTTCCTCTATGTATTGCTAGAAATGTTTAATGGAAAATTTTTGAAATATTTCTAAATTATTTTATGAAAGATTTTGTAATTAATAAAAAATTTTTATAAAATATTTGTCATATATAGCAGAAATATTTTGTGAAAAATTTTTTATACATTTTCAAAAATATTTTATAAAACAAAATATTTTTAAATCTTTCATGAAATATTTCATACCGGTCTAATAAAAATATTTCTTACAATATTTGTACAATATTTCTAAAATATTTTTGTAAAATATTTTGCTAAAATATTCTAAAATGTTTTACAGATATTTACGAAATATTGCTGAAATATTTTATTAAAATATTTCAAAAAATAATTCACAAGAAATATATCATGCTGCGTGGGACAGGTACGAAGCCAGTTACAGCCGCAAGTAACACGAGGCCTACAACAGCAACAAATATTGCAGGGCCAACTACCACAACAGCAGCAGATATCGCAGGATCAGCAACAACCACGAGGAGCATGGGTTTCACGATCACCTCAAGTACCTCAACAGCAACAAGCAGTACGGGGCCCAGGGCAACAGCCACAGCAAGCACAGCAACAAACAGCGTGGGGTCCAAGACCGCAAGTACCGGGCCAGTCACAACAGCAAGTAACACAAGGTTTTCAACAGCCACCGCAAGTACCCCAACAGCAACAAACAGCATGGAGTCCAAGACCGCAAGTACCGGGCCAGTTACAACAGCAAGTAGCACAAGATTTTCAACAGCCACTGCAAGTACCCCAACAGCAACAAACAGTACGGAGCCCAGGGCAACAACCACAGCAAGCACAGCAACAAACAGCATGGGGTCCAAGACCGCAAGTACCGGGCCAGTCACAACAGCAAGTAGCACAAGTTTTTCAACAGCCACCGCAAGTACCCCAACAGCAACAAACAGCATGGGGTCCAAGACCGCAAGTACCGGGCCAGTTACAACAGCAAGTAGCACAAGGTTTTCAACAGCCACCGCAAGTACCCCAACAGCAACAAACAGTACAGGGCCCAGGGCAACAGCCACAGCAAGCGCAGCAACAAGCAGCATGGGGTCCAAGATCGCAAGTACCGGGCCAGTTACAACAGCAAGTAGCACAAGGTTATCAACAGCCACCGGATGTACCCCAACAGCAACAAACAGCATGGGGTCCAAGACCGCAAGTACCGGGCCAGTTACAACAGCAAGTAGCACAAGGTTTTCAACAGCCACCGCAAGTACCCCAACAGCAACAAACAGTACGGGGCCCAGGGCAACAGCCACAGCAAGCACAGCAACAAGCAGCATGGGGTCCAAGATCGCAAGTACCGGGCCAGTTACAACAGCAAGTAGCACAGCTACCGCAAGTGCCACAAACAGCATGGGCTTCGCGACAACAAGGACCCCAAAGCCAACCATCACCGCAGCAGCAAGGAGCACAACATCAGCAAAAACAGCAAAAAGCTTTAAGTAATAATATCAATTATTGAAATATTAGTATTAGAATATTTAGCATGTTTTAAAATTTTTCCTTATACAAGAAAATCATCTGACGTCAAAATATACATGGCTATTTTTTGAAAAAGTGGAATTGCTATTTTACTTATGCATTAATGTATTATACATAAAAAAAAGGTTATTAATTTTTTATCCCGTGTATAAAAATCAAATGCCTACTTTACATATACATATATACGAGATATTTTGTGTTTTATACATATCTATTCTAATAATATATTAGATAAAATATCTTTGGTAAGGGTATTGATTTTTTACTTATTTTAATATCTTTCTATACAAGATGTTGAGGAAAATTGAATTGAACAAAAGACATAGTTTTATATTTAAAAAAAGAAATATTTATTTTTTGAAACAAATTCATGTAGAACAAAGATATGATGTCTATAAAACTGTCCCTCTCAAATGAAATAATTTTTATATAATGTTTTTTTTATCTAAGTCCGTTTTCAGATATTTTCATTAAAGTAGGACATTAAACGTGTGTGTGTATATACATATATGTATGTACAACCTATATATGTACGTTATTATTTTTATTTTTTATAGTTGATATCGGTGGTGCCGGTGATCATCGACAAGTACAGGCAGGTGGTAGTGGTATGCACCAACAGCAACCGTCAACAAGTACTAGATCTCTTGATGTATGTGTGAGATTCACATATATCTATAATAATATGCATATATATAAAATTATTTTTTTACAATTGTACGTGCGCGCGTGTAATTAATAAAATATCTATCATAAACGGATATTAGATGTCGCATTCTCAATTGACTCAGTTTTTAATTGTCTTTTTTTCAGGTATCTGAGCTTGGTTTGACAGATCCATTCGGCTCAGAAATAACTGAAAAGGCAAAAATGTCATCTGCTCAATTGGTGTCATATTATGACATGATACCAAAGAGAAAAAATCCTCAGATAGCTAGAACACAAGGGGTGCCAATTACAGTGTGGACAAATATGTTCAGAATTATATTCGACAATAAGTTTGTAACCAACGCAGTTCATTATGATATTACTGTTAAGCCTCATAAAGAGAACTCAAAAGAGGATAAAAAAAAAGACAAAAAGGAACTCAATCTTCCCAAACCTTTATGTAGAAATATTTTTGAACAATTGAGAAATAAACATTTTAAGAACAGATATCCGGCATATGATGGGAAGAAAAATGCATATAGCGCAAATGACCTTCCTATCAATGATGTAAGTAATGCATGCGTTGATTGTAAAACAATTTTTCATATCAGAAGCAAGTTTTATAATATTGTTTGTTCGAAATCTAATTTCGAGATAAGCAAAAATTATAAAAATAAATTTTTTACATTTTTTATATTTTTCATTATTCTGTATAGATGGCGGATGTTTTCGAGCACGAAAATAAAGAGGGACGAAGGAACCGATATCAAATTATTATAAGGAAAGTGGCTAATATTGACCTTAGCTGGATAAAAAATTTGGTTCCTGGTCCTCAAGATTATAGAGATCAAACTGCTGTACAAGTCTTGGATATAATTATGCGTCATGCACCGGAATCACAGTTTACTAACGTAACTATTTAAGAGTATTTTTATAGTAACTTCCTTCTTGTACTATTCGATTTCAAGCGTCATGACCATTTCTGCATATATCTGTTAATCAGATATATGGGACCTACAATTTAACGCCGATTTTGAACGGCTTTCTGTAGAGCAGTCTTCATCGCTACTTATAGTTATTTATCAGTACTAATTTTTATACAATTATAAATAACACCAATTTTTGAAAAATAAGTCGCGTGTTAAAAAAATGTTTTGCATATTATTGTTTGAACTTAAATCTGCTTTTTTAATATAACTTATACTTATTTATACTTTATAATATATTGGAATTGGAGGAAATTTATATAAACATAAATTTACATGATGCATAATATAAAATACATTTTATTATAGATTGGAAGATCACTCTACTGGGAGATAAATGAGAATGAACCATTAGGTGGTGGCTTAGCTCTAGCGCGCGGTGGATTCATGTCCGGTGTACTTGGCTGGAGTCCGTATCTAAATGTAGATGGTAAAGTATCCACATTGATTGATATATTTATCGTTTGAACAAAATAAAAAATATTTTTAAAACTTTTGTAATGACTTAAGTCGAAAACTACAATAAATATCCTTATCTACAATCTCTATGTAATACCTCTTGTATTTTATTTAGTTTCTCATAAAGGATTTACCATGAAGCAGAGAGTACTCGCATATATAGCTGAAGTTTTAGGGGTGAGGGAAAGGGACATTGCTTACAACAACGTGATACATAACCCTAAGATACGAAGTTTTTTGAGGGGTTTAAAAGTGACTTACGAAATACCCAATGTATCGAGGCGAACGCACCGCATAATTAAATTAAGCGATCAGACTTGTTATACAGAATTCGTACAGGACTCATCAGATGGATCAGATGGAAAGCTAACATCAATAAAAAAATACTTTTTGGAGTCCAAGAGATATAATATACAAAGACCTGATTTGCCTACTCTTCATGTGAGCACAAAGTCTAACGGAGGTGAAATTTTGCTGCCTATCGAAGTGCGTAAGCTGTTTTATATTTGCTACAAGTGATAGCATAAGATAAGTTAAAAATTTCTTCATTTGTAGTTGTGCACTATTATGGCGGGCCAGCCTATTAGAAAGTTGAACGAAGAGCAAACTTCAAACATGATCAAAAAAGCAGCAACTGATGCGTTTACCCGCAAACAAAGAATAGAAGATGCGGTAAAAGACATTTTACATTCATATATCAAACACATTTTGTCGTTATTTAATATATTATATGTTTTTAGTTCAAGAGAATCGAAGTTAACAATAGTCCCGTCATGTCAAAAGAGTTTCGTCTATCTGTCCGCAAAGAAATGGAAACGGTAAAGGCCAGAGTTTTACACCCTCCAGAATTGAAATATGGTAGAGGAAAGGCGCAAGTAAGAAGAGGGACATGGAATATTCAACCATTTAACGAAGCCAAACATTTGGAGGACCAACAGTGGACTATTGTCAATTTGTCTGGAATAATGAACATAGATCCTGCTATACAAGATTTCGCGAAAATGTTGCAGTCAACTGGTTAAGTATAAAATATGAAAACTAGAGATAAAAATGTATCCATGGAGGACTTCTAAAAAGTATAATTTGTAAAATGTTCATTCAAAAAGAAATTTATCATGGTACATAGTTTTCAATTGTAAATATAAATTTTTGGCGATTTATAATTTTGAATCATACTATACATAGATTATATTCATATATTATATTTTATGTTACATTAAGTCGTTTTGTTTTTAGCAAAGGACGTTGGTATGACAATTGGTCGGCCAGTTTCACCATCAAAATATGATGTACGCGATTCACATTTTTTAAATAAAATCACAAATTACTTCTCTGATTGTAAAAGGAACAAGTTAAAATTGATAATAGTTATCATACCTAATCGTACAGACGTAATGTATGGTGAGTACATAATTATTTTTATTATATTTCTCATTCTGAATATAAATTGATCTGTTATTATTTATTATTGTCTCAGGTACAGTAAAGAAGATTACAGAGATGGACATAGGTGTTTTGACACAATGTATGAAGCTTCAAACTTTAAAAAGACTACAAAATGCGACAGTAAGAAACATTCTGCTAAAAATTAATTCAAAACTAAATGGCATTAATCATACGTTTGACAGAATGTAAGTAAATAATACTTGTGCCTTAGTATTTTATAAAGATACTTGTAATCTTGAGTAAAATCGTTTTTTTTTTTTTCTTTTAGGCCAGCATGTCTAAACGACAAATATCCTTGTATGCTTGTTGGTGCCGACGTGACTCATCCGTCTCCCGATTCTAAAGATTCACCATCTATAGCAGCGGTTTGTATAATTATTAAACATAGCTTTTCTTTTATATATGTGAATATATATTAATAAGAAATGCCATTAACTTAGGTTGCTGCAAGTAGAGATAAATCAGCTTTCCGATATAATGTTGCACTTAGACTTCAACAACCCAACGAAGAAATGATTTTAGATCTTGAAAATATAATACTATCGCAACTTATGATCTATCATCAGGAAACAAAATTTTATCCAAAGAGAATCGTTTATTATCGGTATGTATTGGCGATACTCACTGTTATGTGGACTATAATTTTTTTATAGATACATAAAGGAAAATTCAGTTTTGAATGTAAAATAAATAAGGAACTATATATGTAAATACACGCGCGCGCGAGTAAAATTTCAATTTTTTTTTTTTATATAATCTACAAATATATCTTATATGCATACTTATATTTTAATGCTTTAATATTCCATATTTATATTAATATCCAGAGATGGAGTCAGCAAGGGGGAACTTCCACAAGTTATGCATTACGAAATAGGGGCTATTAAAAAAGCAGTTACCAAATTCAATCGCGGTAATATTGAAATTAATTGCTTGGTCGTTCAGAAGAGACACCATGTGCGTCTCTTCCCTAAGTCCGCCGAGGAATCAGATGACAGAAGAAATTATAATGTGAGAGCAGGTACAATTGTCGATACGACTATTACCCATCCAGAGCACATTGACTTTTATCTTGTATCACATGCGAGTATTCAGGTAGGTCGATAGGTTAATTTTTTTTTAAATAAAAATATTTGTTATACAACTAAAAATGTTTTGTTGTTAAGAAACATTAAATATATCAATAACAAAATTTTCGCAGTAGTAATAGTGATCAATAGTAATTATAGCAATATAGTTAATTCGTAATAATTATAATAATTTATTTCAATAAGAAGCATATTAATGATAAAATTTATAAACTATAAATATTTCTTGTATCAAATAAAGTTTATTTAATGTATAATGTTGATGATTATACTTTATAAATGTAGGGCACAGCGAGGCCAACAAAATACAGATGCATATACAACCAATC
This sequence comes from Leptothorax acervorum, assembly GCA_035220615.1. NCBI lineage: Eukaryota > Metazoa > Arthropoda > Insecta > Hymenoptera > Formicidae > Leptothorax > Leptothorax acervorum. The sequence continues at coordinate 59,689 of JASTWQ010000781.1, forward strand.
AAATTTTACTGAAGATGATCTTGAACAACTGACTTATCATCTTTGTCATATATACGCCCGCTGTGCAAGAGCGGTAAGCTATCCGGCGCCAACCTATTATGCTCATTTAGCAGCTTATCGTGGAAGAGTCTTAATACAAGGGTAAGCAATCTATTACGTTACGGTATATCAGAATCAGATATTGATTACCTATAATTATGATCTGTAAGACATTATTTCCATTTACCAGGCGCAATGACTTTAGGTTGAGCGACTTGGAAAGGGAACAGAGAAACTTTATAATAAAGATGGGAGAATTCCCAATGTTTTTTGTGTAAGGATTCACGATTTCAAGGATTTCCGAGGATCGCTTAATTGTAGTTGAGACAGAATGTCCAACTAATGTCCAAATCAATGTTTAATTTTCTTTCAATAATTATAGATAATTTATTAATGTGTAAAGTATAATTCTTGCAATTAATTAGTGGTAATCAATTCATAATTTTTCTCTTTTGTTTATGTATTTTATCTCAGTCGTATGGTGATCAAAAATATGACGCAATAAAAAGAAAGAAAAAAGAAAAGTTTACTACAAACGATGTGGAACAAGCTATGTCGAAATAATACTATTAACTTTGTCTTAAAAATTATAAAAGAAAGAAATTTTTTTTTTAATTACATGTAATATAATTAACTAGATATCCTATATATAATTATAGGTACATAGATACCCAGATAGCACAGGACATCAAATGACGGCATAATGCCGTAATAATGCCGTCTTAGTGACGGTAATGCCGTAATAATGCCGTTTTAGTGACGGCAACACGTCGAGTTTCCGTCACTAAGACGGCATTATTACGGCATTTGATGTCACTGTGCTATCTGGGTATGTAAACAGCACATATAATGTACATTATATATAATTTCTATAACTATTTTTCTTTTTGTTGCTTATGATTTTATAATTGTAGAATAACAATTATATTCACTGGCGAATCCGCGGCGGGGGGGGGGGGGGGAATATTTTGTCGAACCCCTCCTCCATGATCGATGTCAGGATCCGTTAGTGATTAATATTATATGATTAGCCACACAATTTTGTGCATTTCTATGTATAGTACTACAACGTTGAAAAATATTATATCATTGCACAGGCATGCAATGATATAATGCTGACATTGTAGTACTACATCATACTACGTCCAACTTTTATCCCAGATAACATTTTGACGTCATAAAAACGTCTAAAAGACGTCATAAAAATCCCTAGACGTCTTAAAAAGGTTTCAGAAAGACGTAGTTTAAACGTCTTTGGGACGTCTTATGTCACTATTTACGACGTCGTTAATACAATGCATTAGGACGTAGATTAGACATTATTTTAAGACGTTTTTTTAGACTTTTTTATAGACATTTAAGACGTTTTTTAAACTTTTTTTATAGACATGCATGTTGTCTGGCTATAATTAAGAAAAATACGAAAGAAGAGCTAGCGTTGTGCTTGTAGTAATTAATATACTATTATATACGTAGTAATTTTTTTAATCGACCCAACCGGCCATGTTTATTAATAGGATGTTATCTAGAATTTAGAATTTATTGCGAAAAATATTACTCCAGCCAGGGTTTGAACTTGGAACCTCCCGCTTTCCGTGCAGGCGTCGTCCCAATTTGACCACTGAGGCATGTGGTAATATTTATCGCAATAACAAACTAATATACACATTATCTGCGCGCCAACTTGGTTTGTCAGACTTTCAACGCAGCTCCTACTGGAATATTGTCCCCTCCCTCCCCTGTTAGTACATCCAACATTAACTGCGTGCCGACTTGGTTTGTCAGATTCAACACAGCTCCTGTTGGAATATTAATCCCCTCCCTCCCTCCCTGTTAACATCATTTTTCAGGTCGGGTGTGAAATGAAACAAATTAAGAACTTCTCGTCGCCAGCCAATAATTAAAAAGGTAGTAATTTTTTAAATCGACCCATCGAAAATGCTTCAGTATGTTCAGTACTATTCGAAAAATATTTTAGATAAACCGGAACTGCGACATTTCGTACAGCATATCACCCCATTCTCTCTAAATACTCGGTTTTCGAGCGATATTAATTTTTACATAATCATAAAACATTGCTAGTGTCGGGAACTCTTTAGAAAATGCTTTAGTATGCTCAGAACTATTCGAAAAATATTTTAGATAAACCGGAACTGCGACATTTCGTACAGCACATCACTCTATTCTCTCTAAATACTCGGTTTTCGAGCGATACTAATTTTTTAAACAATCATACAACATTGCTACTGTCGGGAACTCTTTAGAAAATGCTTTAGTATGCTCAGAACTATTTGAAAAATATTTTAGATAAACCGGAACTGCGACATTTCGTACAGCATATCACTCTATTCTCTCTAAATACTCGGTTTTCGAGCGGAATTAATTTTTTAAACAATCATGCAATATTGCTAGTGTCGGGAACTCTTTAGAAAATGCTTCAGTATGTTCAGTACTATTCGAGAAATATTTTAGATAAACCGGAACTGCGACATTTCGTACAGCATATCACTCTATTCTCTCTAAATACTTGGTTTTCGAGCGATATTAATTTTTTAAACAATCATGCAACATTGCTAGTGTCGGGAACTCTTTAGAAAATGCTTCAGCATGTTCAGTACTATTCGAAAAATATTTTAGATAAACCGGAACTGCGACATTTCGTACAGCATATCACTCTATTCTCTCTAAATACTCGGTTTTCGAGCGATATTAATTTTTTAAAGAATAATACAACATTGCTAGTGTCGGGAACTCTTTAGAAAATGCTTCAGTATGCTCAGAACTATTCGAAAAATATTTTAGATAAACCGGAACTGCGACATTTCGTACAGCATATCACTCTATTCTCTCTAAATACTCGGTTTTCGAGCGATATTAATTTTTTAAACAATCATACAACATTGCTACTGTCGGGAACTCTTTAGAAAATGCTTCAGTATGCTCAGAACTATTCGAAAAATATTTTAGATAAACCGGAACTGCGACATTTTGTACAGCATATCACTCTATTCTCTCTGAATACTCGGTTTTCGAGCGGTATTAATTTTTTAAACAATCATGCAACATTGCTAGTGTCGGGAACTCTTTAGAAAATGCTTCAGTATGTTCAGTACTATTCGAAAAATATTTTAGATAAACCGGAACTGCGACATTTCGTACAGCATATCACTCTATTCTCTCTAAATACTCGGGTTTCGAGCGGTATTAATTTTTTAAACGATCATGCAACATTGCTAGTGTCGGGAACTCTTTAGAAAATGCTTCAGTATGCTCAGAACTATTCGAAAAATATTTTAGATAAACTGGAACTCCGAGATTTCTTCGGCATCTCACTCTATGCTACGGAAAACTAGCAGATAATTTTTTCAATCAACTGTTTTTTGGGTAAAATCACCAGAACTATTACTAAAAAGTATCAAGAACTATAGAACTCGACTGCATGCGACAAGAACTCTTTTTTATTTTTGATCTGCTAGAAAATGATCTGCTACGGGAAGTTAGCAGATCATTTTTTCGATCGACTGTTTTTTGGGTAAAATCACCAGAACTATTACTAAAAAGTATCAGGAACTATAGAACTCGACTGCATGCGACAAGAACTCCCTTTTATTTTTGATCTGCTGGAAAATGATATGCCAACTTCACAGACATTCTTTTAAGACGTCGTTACAACGTCATTAAGACATGCGTGTTGTGTGGGATGATCTGTATTTTTATGTGTGAGAATATAAAACTATATATATAATAAGGAATTACACTTTAAAATCATGTATGTACTCGTTGAAAAAAGCGTTATACAAATAAACGGCGTTTATACGAAAGACATTTTGTTACATTTTATAATAGTTTGAAGGCTACAGAAAGATTAATATGCATTCGGAGCAATTTTTAAATAATGGCATTGTTATTCTAAAGCGTATAATTGTTTATAAAAAAATAAGCGCATTGTCTTCTCTTATTCCCGATAAAAACAGTCACGTCACATCCACGTCGAATCCACGTAATTTACGTGGACTACGTGGATAGAGAATCATCCGCGAGTTATCCACATGGATTCGACGTTTCTTTTCCATCGCCAAATTGAAGTACCTTATCCACGTAGTATCAATGTAGATTTCACGTGTATGTTTCTATTATTCTACTGATGTATATAATATATATACATATATGATTTATCAATCAGGAAATATTGTTATCAATCACATCATAGCTAAATGGGACTCATTTAAGGGAGGACACCACGGTAAATGCCCATTTTCGACTGCCTTCTTTGGTATTTTTTTTTTTTAAAAAGAATAAAATATATGGTCAAAAGAAGTTATGAGCTATATCACACATATATTAAAGTATATAAAGAAAATTTTTATTTCTAAAAAAGATACAAAATGGCGGTGCATGAGTCGCTATAGCACTAGTGGTTTTCAGCAAACCCTCTCCGCGGCACGCAGCAGAACTCAAACAATTTTTATCCGATTGACTTGAAATTTTAACTGTAACTTCTCAGATGAATTTAACAGTCAAGTACGGCGGGAAATTAAAAAATATATAAAACAAAAAAATAGAGGCGAATTTGAATAGAAAGTTATAATTTTCGACCATAATTTTCGTATAAAAAGTGATATATTTTTTACAAATTTTAATTAATCGAAAAATGCGCTCGTACTTGACTGTTAAATTCATCTGAGAAGCTACAGTTAAAATTTCAAGTCGATCGGATAAAAATTGTTTGAGTTCTGCTGCGTGCCGCGGAGAGGGTTTGCTAGTGCTATAGCAACTCATGCACCGCCATTTTGTAGAAATAAAAATTTTTTTTACATACTTTAATATATGTGTGATAAAACTTATAACTTTTTTTGACCATATATTTTATTCTTTTCTAAAAAAAAGAAGGCAGTCGAAAATGGGAAGTTACCGTGGTGTCCTCCCTTACTCCCTTAATAGATAATCCTCCCTTAATAGATAATCAATGGAAAAATTTTATTGTGTTACAAAAAGTGTGTGCGTGTGCAGTATGCTATCTATTTTTTACAAATAACGTCAGAAATAAATTATTATAAACCCAATTGTTGTTATCTTGTTACAAACAAAAGATTAGGTTGAATAAGAGTATTATAGAGAAAAAGGCAGCGTCAGAGTCAGAAAGTCACCGCTACCCAGTGAGAAATAAGAAGTCGAAAAGATATCAAAATAATATCGAAATATGTTATCGAAATCCAACATCGATTCAAGATTCAGACGGGCTCGGTTTCGAGAAATTTTTGATATCGAAATCAGCTCGATTTCAAGTAATTTTCAACTTAAAAAACAACTAAATTCGAATAATTGTCGACATCAAAAGCAGTGCAATTTCAACATACCACGTCGAGGCATCAAGAGACACGGTAGTGTCTCGCGCCAAGTACGCGCGGAGCGAGACTGCCGTGGCTCTATACATATATGTATATATATATATATATATTTCGTTGTGAATATCGATTACAAGTAGTTACATTATTTTTATTAGAGTCAAGGATATCTGTCATTTTCGTCGTAAATATCGTTAATCGAAACAACCACAATTATGATAGTCCATAACTGTTATACTTCAGGGATTTTTATTTCAGAGAGGTATCATTATACTTTTATTATAATTAATATTATGTTAAGGTGTACGTGTCTGCGTAATTATCGTCTTTGCTTTCGTTTTAATGAATAAATATACCTGAACGTATATTAATTGTATGGATATGAAGTAGTACATATGTTATTGACAATAACGCATGTGCAATGTATCAGTATAGACTTTTGGTATAATTAAGTAGCGTAAGTCACTAGTTTCGTTCGCGGTACAGTTAAACTTGTTTATGTGAGCAAATTATACGAGTATAAGTATCGACATATAATAGATTCTTAAGTTATAAATAATTCTTAAGTTAAGTGTGCAATCATCGAACTCATTTGTCAATGGCTACCATGAATAATTGTACAGCCGCCACCTGTTTGATACTGAGTAAGGTGGATATACAATTTACTTGTTTAAAGAGAAAGTACCTGGTTTACGCGAAACATAAATAATCGATTAACGCGACTGTTAAACATGATACAAGCATATGAATAAATATAAATTTATAATGCATAAAAAAAGTATACAAATTATTTAACCTAACCTAACGTAATACGTATATACCTATAAAAAAAAAGTATATACCGTGCACATTCCATCCTTGGTTCTATATTGGTACTCCTAATATTCTTGGTACTTACTGCGAAATATTCTCAGTATGTACTACGAACTCGAAAAAGGCGGAGATAGAAATGTTCTCAGTAGATTCGCAATAAATTGTAGTACGTATCTCGAATGTTTTGAGAATATACGCAATATACTGCTGCGATATTCTTCGAACATTCTCAGTATCTACATGTGCTGTATGGGCATTTATACATTTGTACATTTTATTTTTTTTTGTATGTACATTTATACTACAAATGTTAAAATAAGAAATATGATTTTTGTTTTACAACAAGGTTATGTCACATCGTAGTAGTTTGTGACATAATAACATAGAAACGTAACATTTGAAACGTTTACGCGATGTTTATGAAAGGTTTTTACATACAAGTCTGAAGTCTGAAAGATGCTGAAATATTATATGCAAGGTGTTTCCTTTATCTCTTACACCTCATAAAATAACTTCTTTATTTGTAATTTAAAGAAAAAATGCTTCAGACAAAAGTTGTACGATTTCAAGAGGGACATAAGATGGTGGCAGAGAGTTCCACTTTTTAAGTGAAACTCTCCCACTTTTTATTACATATTCTTGTAGCCCTTGTCGAGACGTTTTCAAAACACTATAATAAAGCTCTCTTTTGTTAAAAATTTTCTGAGATATTTCAAATTTTGTCATAATATTTTTAATTGTAAAATATGAAATATCTTGTAAAGTATTCACTTTTCGATGACTTCACCTTGATACTTTTATACGTAGAATAATGAAAGGAATTGAATGATGTAAAAAAACAGACAAATTTATTTTTAAAAATTTGCATTTTAAGCAATTTTAAAAAATTGCAAATGTAAAAATTAATATTATTATTCGATTTCTTTACTTATTCTATGTATAAAAGTATTAAGGTAAAGTCATCGAAAAGTGAATACTTTACAAGATATTTTATATTTTATATTAAAAATATCATGACAAAATTTGAAATATCTCAGTAAATTCTTAACAAAAGAGAAGTATATTATAACGTTTTAAAAACGTTTTGAGAGGGGCTACAAAAGTATGCAATAAAAAATAAGGGTTTCTATATAAAAAATTTAGATCAAAAGCACCTTAAATTTTTTAAATAAAACCCCATAGGGGGTTAAATAAAAAAAAGTTTTTTATTGCATATTTTTGTAGCCCTTGTCGAGACGTTTTCAAAACACTATAAAGCAACTCTCTTTTGTTAAGAATTTTCTGAGATATTTTAAATTTTGTCATTACATTTTCAATATAAAATATGAAATATTTTGTAAAGTATTTACTTTTCGATGACTTTACCTTAATACTTTTATACGTAGAATAATGAAAGGAACCGAATAATGTAAAAAAACAAATTAATTTTAAAAAATTTTATTGCATTTTGTGGATAAACTTAATTTTGAAAAATTACAAATGTAAAAATTAATATTATTATTTGATTTCTTTGATTATTCTATGTATAAAAGTACTAAGGTAAAGTCATCGAAAAGTGAATACTTTACAAGATATTTCATATTTTATATTAAAAATATTATGAAAAAATTTGAAATATCTCAGTGAATTCTTAACAAAAGAGAACTTTATTATAGTGTTTTAAAAACGTCGTGACAAGGGCTACAAAAATAAACAATAAAAATAGGAGCTGTTATATCAAAAATTTAGATCAAATGCACCTTAAATTTTTTAAATAAAACGCCATTGTGGGTTAAATAAAAAATAGTTTTTTGGCATTAGGATTTTTGCCTCTAAATAATCTCAGGAATCTGTCATTAACGGGTTATACGTGAGGTTTGGAACACCCTGTATAATTGTATCATGTACAAAGGGTATAAAAAAACTTTTATTTGCAAAGAACAAAATATAATGTAATGCCTAATATTAATTTGAACGATAATAAATATATTCTACATTTGATATTAAGCGTTCGTATCTATATCAAAATATTATAACACATATTTATTTAAATGATGTTAATATATACATATATTCAGATTATAATCTTAATAATTATACGTTGGATTTTTAAGATCCGGAATGCTTAATAATCATATCAGAATCGAGTAATCGTCGAATTAAGCTCGATCAAGAACGTAGACAAAAAGAGTCATCGCACGAATATGTGTATCACCGTGAAACTTTTAAGAATTTGTTAGTTTTGACAATTTTCTTTTAGTCTCAGAAACTTTTAGGTTTTTTACATTTTCTTGAAAAGTATTTTGTCTCATCCTTAAACGTATGTAATACACTATCGCATACGACAAAATCTCAGAAGCATGCTCTGTGCAAGGGAAAGTAAAATTGTAAGAAGATAAAATTTCTTCAAGCACGCAATCAAAAACGTCTCGATGAGAGGCATATTTAGCAAAGCACGATTCTACGTGACGGATAAAGTCGAAAAATCTTTAATTAGGATGAATCAGTCCACCTCGGGATTTCATGCTGACTAATTGTGACACCGCAGACGTGGAAGGGGAATCTGATCTCACAGCTCGTTGACAAATCGTGCATGTGCCGTTAAGGTTATAAGTTGCATTTCTCTAGATCGTTGCGACGTTTCGTGGCCACGGAGCGAATTAAAAATTACATCACTAAAGCCTTGTGTCCACGATGCTAGAACTGCGTCCGAGTTTCGGTTTAAGCCAATGAAATTGCTACTTTTCTGTAAGAGCTGCAAGTTGATTGGCTTAACCCGAAACTCGGACACAGTTCTAGCATCGTGGACACAAGGCTTAAGGGTGCAGTCCCATGCACAGCGAAAAATCGGAAACGACAAAAAGGGAACCGCAAAATGGAAATAGAGCATGCGCAGCTGCACAGCGCGTTGTCTGCTTATTCCGTTACTTTTTTTCAACTTCAGGCGTCCCATGGAGCAGCTTTTTCAACAAGGAATGATACTCTAACCTCTTTCTTTAACCAATTTTTCTTCATAGAACCGAAAAATTAGTAATTTCGAGTGTAGTTGTTATACAAATGTTTTATAACATTTATTTTCTTTATATAAATAATACATTTTATTACTTTTTACCTTTAAATAGCATTTCCGATTTTAACAAGTTCTGATTTTTCTTCAATTTTCCTATTTTTTAGCTTGCATGGGACGCCTGAAGTTGAAAAAAAGTAACGGAATAAGCAGACGACGCGCTGTGCAGCTGCGCATGCTCTATTTCCATTTTGCGGTTCCCTTTTTGTCGTTTCCGATTTTTCGCTGTGCATGGGACTGCACCCTAAGAGGACCTACCCCCACCACCATCGTTGCTAGACCTGTATACAAGACCGTGGACGGCCCTTTAAATTACGCGTACGCCAGCGTACGCGTAACCTGCGTATCCTAGTAATGTTCCAAAACTTACGTCATTTTAAAAAGTACCCGTTTTACATGGAGCGTATTGCGTTAAATTTCGCGTAAAGCGTAACAATCCTGACCAATGACAGATCAGGCCTTCTGTTGTACAATAGAGCAGAAATGCTAAAGTGATTCTTGATTGGTTGTTAATATTTAAGCGTATTGCTAAATACGCGCCATGTAAATGGGGTACTTTGCATGTACAAATGACTAAGTTTCCACCGAGGGTTCAAACCGGGTCAGAATCGGGTTAGAGTCGGGTCAGAGTTGGGTTGACTTGCCTGTTTCCACCGAACCAGTGTTACACCAGAGTTACACCAGGGTTGCGGCCAGGTTGAACGTTACCAACTGTGCAAAATGTCAACAGTAGCTTGAAGGTTATGTGACTATCAGAACATTTAAAATATTACGGATTCGAGAGCCATAATATTAGTTGCACAGTACCAAAGTAATATGCATAAATTATTTCTCATATTACAAACTCGACAGTATGAAGTAAAACGTCTTCTGGAAGACTTATGTATAAACTCATTTATCAAATTGGCAACACTACAGTAACGCTAACTCAACTCTTGTCGTTTCCATCGAACCTCATTTAGCCCCTACCTTAAAATTTTGTTGGGTAGAGTTCACGTTCGAGTTTGGTGTTTCCACCGCAAGAGCGCTCACCCCAACCCGATTCTGACCCGACTCTGACCCAGTACGAACCCTCGGTGGAAACTTAGTCAATGTGTGGGTGGTGTGAAAGCGTAATGTATGTAACGGTATGCACGGTGGGGTTAGGATTGCAATAAAGAATAGCGTCCATAACCTATATTGTCACTGGCAACGATTTATATCATTTTTTTATATTCATCCAATCCGTCTGGTCACGAATATTACTCTCGGCGATTATCCGCAAACACACACACACACACGTCACCTCATCAGTTACGCGAGAAATTGGATTTGGCGTATCGGCAATAACGTAAAACGCGTAAAGTAACTAGGCAGATTTGCGTATGATAGCTGAGATGATTTGATTGGCTGATGTAGTTTGGCGTAAGTTACGCGTACGCTGGCGTACGGATCTTACGCCGCATGGAAAAGCAGCCTGACGTTATCATCGTATATCATAGCGCCACAAAGCGTCTCCTCGAACGGTTTTGGACGATAATTGTGCTAATAGCGTGCTCCCCGAATGCACCCACAGTCAATATCGAAACACAGCCTGTCTACCAATAAAACATATATAGGGTGCTTTCCAATTGTTTAACACATCCTAACACAAACATACACAGGAAGGCACAAAGTGTAGCGATGTGCACGACTCAATTGGAACAAAGTGTGTACTAATGTGTACGCTGTGCACGGTTTTGGGTAGGGTTATTCATTATTGTGATACAAGATAATTCGAATTACTTATTACTTCAATGATACTCTTGATATTTTTGTTGATTTGTAGTTTTTCCGCCCTTTTGAATAAAAAAAAAAAAAAAGAAATGCGCGGCCACTCATTTATAGCCGCCGTGGCTAGTAACTATTTCATTGTCACTAGAGAACACAAGCTTACACAGCCTACTAGTAGCTCTCGGGCGAGTACGGATGTGTAGCGTTGTGTCGACGATTACGGCAATTAGAACACAACTTGTGTCGCCGTGTGCACAAAAGTGTCTAGGGATATTGCAATTGGAAAGCACCCATAGAAAAGTATGTGCACTTTATTGCACTATAGTGCAGACTTTAGTGCAAACATTAAAACAAAATATTGACCTTTAATTAATTTTTATTAGAATAGAGTTGTTTTCCAAATATAATAAAAATTATACCGACACTTTATCCAAATGATTCTGAAGCGATTGGATTAAAAAAAAATATTTTTTAGACACTTTCTGTTAATTATACGCTTAATTGATTTTAATTAATTGTGATTATTGTATGGTTTTCCAAACTCTGAAAAGTTTTTTCCAAATATCTCCAAATGATTTCCAAACGATTGGATAAAATAATTTTCAATAATTGTTAATTTGTTTGCCAACTATACGTCGGTATTGGCTCCATGAACAGTTTTGGTAGCGTTTGCGTTTATAGCGTTAATAGCGTCTTCCCGAACGCACCCTATGAATACGGGCCTATGCGCATCATGCATGAAACAAAAAGTACCCCCGGTCTGTGGCCGGTATTCATTGGCCGGTATTCATAGACTACGTTTACACGGCCCGATTTACGCCGAAGTTACAACATCGATGTTATAACTGCTGACGTTAGATGCCGTGTAAACGCTCTTTTACGGCGAAGTTATTACATCGATGTAGTAACTCAAAGTCGTTTGGTGAAGAGGCTTAGAGTTACTACGTCGACTTAAAAAGAACGTGTAAACGGCAGCAGTGTAACGATGGCGAAAATGCCAACCGTAAAAATTAAACATCTTAATCTCCATTGTTTGCAAAGTGGCTACAGACTAGAATTAGCGTCAAGAAGCTAAAATCTGCACGTTTAGACATCTGCGCAAGAGTGCTGCGTGCATGTTTGACGCTTGACGCTCGATGCTCGACTCTCCCATCTAAGCGCACCGTTATATTGGTACTAATGAAAATCCTTCACTCACTTCATTCGAAAGTTGTTAAGCTATTTCAGCTTGGTGGGAGTAAGATAAGCCTGAACGTGTAAACGCAACTCACCTTAAGTAGGAGTTATAACATCAGCGTTACTAAGTCGAAGTTAGAAGCCGTGTAAACGTAGTCATAGTCGGATCTTATTTCAAGACCGTCTTAAGTAATGTCTTAAGACGCTAATGCGGCTCTGTGATTGGTTCATGACATATTAAGATTGCACTTAAGACGGTCTTAAATATAAGATCCGACTGTGAATACCGGCCATAGGCTGCATTCCGATATTCACTGCAAGTACTGTAAGCATATCGCTCCATCTTCGTTTGATATACGATGTGCAACGAAGACAGAATGATGCTTACAGTACTTGCAGTGAATATCGGAATGCAGCCATAGTCGGATCTTATTTCAAGACCGTCTTAAGTAATGTCTTAAGACGCTAATACGGTTTTGTGATTGGTTTATGACATCTTAAGATTAATCTTAAGACGATCTTAAATATAAGAACCGACTATGAATACCGGCCTGTGGCATCTTAATTAAGATTGTACTTAAAACGCGGTCTTAAATATAAGATCCGACTTAGGCCTTAAACCGGTATTCATAGTCGGATCTTATATGTATTTAAGATTGTCTTAAGTCTGGTCAAAGGCAGTCTTAAGACACCATCCAGCCAATGAAATGACCCTATTAGCATCTTAAGACATTACTTAAGACAGTCTTGAAATAAGATCCGACTATGAATACCGGTCTTAGGCCGGTATTCATAGTCGGATCTTATTTTGAAGTCCGCCTTAAGTTCGGTCTTAAGTCGTCCTCTAGATTCATAGTCGACAAATGATACAAGACTTGAGTAAAATCTCAAGACGTAACTTGGCGAAGATGAACTTATTTCAGAACGTTTTGATATGTTTCATAGACATATCTTATTTGACATAAGCACAAGCTTAAGTCGATCATATTGGTTATGTGTTCATAGTCGTTTAAGATCGACTTATTTGACGTATAAGTTAGCAAATAAGTCGAGCTTTGTCAAGTCGTGTTTGAAGTAGACTTAAGATGTTAACCTCAAATTGTTTTTGAAGACATTTTACTTTTATCAACCAGTATAAGACAGGAAAGCAACAAGGCTTGTTTTTTATACAACAGTATATAAAAGTGAAGTGAAAGTATAGTGTATGGGCGGGTGTATAAGTGTATAACAGACCCGTCAACATTGAGCTTTGGAGCCATGACATTTCTCCCTTTCTCCCACTGTCCGTCGATGGAAAGGTAGAAGTGTCGTGACTCCGGAGCTCGAAATTGACCAAGCCTGATGTATAAATTAAAGTTTTATATTAATTGTGAAATATATACATATATTAAAATTCTAAATATTTAGGGGAGACCCGGGCGAATCGGTCAGTTTTTTTTCGGTGCCGATTTTTAATAACAAAATAAATAATTTAAGTTAAATGTGGTATACTATTGTAAAGAGTGAACCTTTAGCTACAAAATTTATATAGAAAATTTTTTTGTACGTCGCTTTGTTTAACCGGTATAGAGCAAAAACGACAACGGTGGAAAAATTGAGATCTCAAAAATTGGAGGGTGGATTGGTCCCCCCCATAGGGCGGATCGGTCACACTGCATTTTTAATAGAAATACGTACATCTAATCCTGAAAAATGATAGGATACATTTCAATAATTGTTAATAATAAATAATAATAATAATAATTGTTAATAATAAATAATAATAATAATTGTTGATAATAAATAATAATAATAATAATTGTTAATAATAAATAATAATAATAATTGTTAATAATAATTAATAATAATAATTGTTAATAATAAATAATAATAATAATTGTTAATAATTGTTAATAATTAATAATTGTTAATAATTAATAATTGTTAATAATTAATAATTGTTAATAAGTGTTAATAATTTTTAATCGTTGTTCTTCTTCAACCAGTTGATCAACGTGGTTCTCCGGATATCGAATTGTTTTGCGGCTGCGTCGCTCATTTTATCTTTTTTCACCGCAAGAACTGCCTTCTTAAGATTCTCCTTGTCGACGAGAGTCGTTTTGCGACGATACGTGTGTACCATTCTTTCCCTGCAATGACAATGACGCACGTGCAACGGACAACACAGGGAAACCTAACCTAACATCGCCGTGAGCTGAAGTCGTGCGCCCGGCGCGCCACACTGACGAGACTGCCCAATCCACCCGCAGTGCCTACTGACCGATTAGCCCTCAACACAAGTTTCAGGTTTGATCGCCCACGAAATATTAGACATAAACAATAATAAAAAAACTACACTGGATTCGTGTTCAGCATGCAT